>JANVCK010293929.1:914-14290 GCA_026546655.1 Epizoanthus illoricatus
TCTTAGTCTATACTGTGTTTAATAGACAGGCGCCAGCTGCTCTGATATCCTGGGAGTGTACACTTGTGTTCTTAGTCTATACTGTGTTTAATAGACAGGCGCCAGCTGCTCTGATATCCTGGGAGTGTACACTTGTGTTCTTAGTCGATACTGTGTTTAATAAACAGGCAGCAGCTACGCTGATATCCAGGGAGTGTGTACTTGGGTTCTTAGTCTATACTGTGTTTAATAGACAGGCAGCAGCTACTCTGATATCCAGGGAGTGTGCACTTGTGTTCTTAGTCTATACTGTGTTTAATAGACAGGCAGCAGCTACTCTGATATCCTGGGAGTGTACACTTGTGTTCTTAGTCGATACTGTGTTTAATAAACAGGCAGCAGCTACGCTGATATCCAGGGAGTGTGTACTTGGGTTCTTAGTCTATACTGTGTTTATTAGACTGGCATAGCTAATCTGATACTGGGAAAGTGTGCACTTGTGTTCTTAATCTATACTGTTGTTGTTGTTTTTTTTTAAAAAAACCTCAATCGCCTTATTATCTACAAACATCTAATGAGACTCTCCTCTTAAATGGAAAACGCTTAGTTGTTAACAAAAGAATGTAATATTATAAGATAGCCAGTCAATACCTTTCCAGAGTTGGAAGTAACCATGTATCGTAGGGTGACAACGTTCAGATCTTTTCCATCTCCGTTGTCCACTATGATAGTCACTAACTGATTGTCTTTAGGAAGAGGGTGCATAACAAATTTCTCCCCTACTTGGCATTGGTGAGACTCAAATCGCTCAGATGCAAGTTCCTGAGAGGCAAAACAATTGCATCAAAAAACCTTCGGCGTTTTATATTGTCCAACACGAATATTTCTTAATTAGGCCACTAGCTGTTGGAACGGGTTTGCTACAAGTTTAGAGTATTATTATATCGAGGACTCATTGTCACAATGAAAATATTGAAGTCCTATTTCCCATATAAACCTCCTTTAGAAAGCCGTGTTCTGGGCTGCTCACTTGCTTGCTTGAAACCAAGTGAGTGCTATTTTTTTTACCGAGATCGAACAGTTCCCATTCTCCCATCCACGTGGCGTGGCCTAATTTAATAATTATGTCATATCAAACATTTAAAATAAGGAGAAAATAACAGGGTAGGTTGAAAGCTATGAGCTGTGGACCATGCTTGTGCAGACCACTATTCTACATAAGGAAACCACACTGGCTTCGTCCTACAAATGAGGAAACCTCCATGGCTTCATGAAATATTTTATTTGAACTTTTTCGCAGGTGAATCTTGTTTAAAATAATTAGTCCCGCGATTTTCGCGACAATAAAATCCCGTTCTTTTAAGAACAACCGGCAACAAATTAGCGATTTCAAACGTTTCAGAAATTGTTCTATGTTGTGAAATCTCAACCGTTCTTTTCAGAACTCTTCAAATTCAGGTCGCAATTAGCCTCCTTCGCAGACGTTCGTGGGGCTCGTAGCGCTTGTCTGATTCATTTCTTGCTCCACCAATGCGTACTGAACCGAGCAGTGCATTCCTTTCTCCATTACTGACCAATCGCAATGTACCTGAGAAAATCAGTCAAGATTACCTTAACCATGATTTAATTTCGAGCGTGTTTTAGTAAACAAGCGAGTCAGTATGCACGATCAAGACGAGTCGCAAATGAAGTGAATTAATCCGGCAAATTAATCTTTCATTTATATACTTTTCGCAGACGTTCGACATACGTGATTCCTTTTCATTTGTGGCTTATGTTACGAATTTCCTTTCAATTATTTTAAAAGGAAAAATTCCACTGTGTCAAGATTATTGAACTGTTCCATTTATACCAGTTCAGTCAGAGTTTTTATTCATAAACAGACTGCATCATCTGCTCGCTTGTAACATAAGAATAAATCATTTTTACTGAATTTTTTAAGATTAGAAATCTAGGGAAAAGTTACAAACGAAGCCGTGGAGATATTTTAGGTACCTGAAACAGCTTACGAGAAAATTAATTTAATGGGCGGCCAATATTTTGATAACTGCGACTGCAACCGCAAAGAATACAATAGTTCAACTGAAGTTAAAGCTGGGCGTATACTTTCAAAATCGTGCTTGCTCTGACACAAACAATCTACTCCAAAGTGGCCTCGTCACACTTGAAATCTGCGGAGAAAACGATTATGGAAACCACCAAGTTATTTCCGATAACAAGAGTGAAAGTTTTGTTTACGGCATTGTTTCTTGCAAAGTGGCACGGTTGTAGTTTCTAAACTCAACAATTCTTTGCAACTGGCCATTATCTTGTTCTCAATAAAATTAGTAAATTCCTTCACGCACTGACATGTTTGGAATTGAATTGCGCCGGTTTCTGTTTTGTATGAGTTAATGCAAAATATGTTTCCTTCTTCCTCCCATACACAGTTCAGCCGAACTTTTATATTTTACTAGCTCGTCGTCTGAATAACGAAGGAAGTTTGAAAGTAGTGATGAAATGATTATACATTACACAGCTCGTAATTGGTTAACCATCACAATGAGGAAGGAATGTGCTGCTCTGTTCAGTAGGCATTAGTGGAGCGAGAAATGAATCAGACAAGCGTGAAGAGCAGCACGTCAACGTCTGCGTGGGACGCAATACACAACTGTATTTTTCGGAATGCTACAAATCTTTTTGATAAAAAGCTTCTTAGTGTCAAAGTTTCATAACCATACCGCCGTTCGTTGGTTACCCTGGCAAAATTGTTTACACAGTATATTTCGTATAATTTCATATACAGTGCTCTTAAAATAAATTTGAACGGCTACGGACAGTTTACAACAACGGCCAATATGCCTCGCCATATGTACAGTCAGTTTCAATTCAAAACGAATTCTTGGGCGAAATACGAATTCTAGGACACACCACAACAGGCTGTCACAGTTTGGATAACTTTATTGTGTAAATAACTCTACTTTTGATTAAAACCCATGTCTCCCTGTGCCTGTGATAAGCCAAATACTATTTCTTCCACTTCGTTGATACAACCTTATCTTTTTTTCTAGTATTTTTGTGTGTCTGTAGCCTAGAGTGTATTCCTTCATTTTAGAGAAAAAGATTTTAGTAAAAGTTTGGATGACAAAATATTCATCTTTAGATCCAGGTTGTCTATCTTTATGAGAAAATAGAATATTATTATAAGTGTTGATGATTCTTTTCTAACCTTTTAGTGTGTTAACATAAAAAATTATGATTTATTTCAAATATCACAAACTCGTATAAATCATAATGACTGCAAACTTCAAATATAATTTTGGTCATTTTTACATGTGAATGTCCAAACCATACATGTAGGATGAGCCGTAAAATAGTCTGGAAAAATCATGGCGAATCACTTTTTTCAATAGGGACTTTACGATCCAATGACACTGCACGACGCAACACAATACAATAGGCTTTTACAATAACTGCACATGAGAATGCACGAGCTGACAAATTTTCTGCAGTTGTCTTCAGAAATACAACTTTAAAACCAACAATTTGAAGTGTTTTGGGAGAACGTGAACGTGAGAATAAAACTACGTTACCCAATTCCTACTATTCAAAATCTTCAATTATAAAAGCAATATCAGACGAATGAGCGGTACAGCAAACTTAACGAAAAAGAATGAGCAAAAATTTACGAGCTGCACCGTCAGGTGTCGAGTCGTTGGATCGTAAAGTACCTATTAATAAAGCTCAGCTTGATTCTTCTTTGTTTACTGCAGTCTGTACCATTCATTCGTTTGTTATTGTGCTACTGTGAAGGATCTTAAATAGTATGGGAACAAGAATGTAGTTTCGAGTCCAAGTGAATAAACAGACGATTTTTGTATCACGTTCGTGTTGTCGGAAACTATGATTTAACGGTACAAACTTTTCATTAAATAGCCACTAATTCCCACTATGTTTCGTAAAATAAAAATTGTGGTGTTACCGTTCTCTGTGGATGTAGTAGATGGTTTGTGCTGTGTATCGACCACTTCTTCCCTCCTTTGAATTTCAACGTCTGCCAACTATCTACAGGATCAAAGCCATTTTTCCGGAACTGCTCTACTAAGCTCTGAAAAAAATTACATGAACTGAAAAAGGTTGTTAGTGTATAACAACCTGTCATATTTTGAAATGAACAATGAGTACGTTCTGCATTGTATAAACACTTACAAAAAGTATTACTGAAATGTATTGCTACTTTATTGGCCTGAGACACGATCAAGGTAGCTTGTAAACACATTTTGATATAATTATCTAATACAACAACTGAAATTGTACTTACACATAAAGCACATTCTAGATTGCCACAAATACCCACATACAGCTCCAAATGCTCAGCTGCCCTTTTCTTAAGTAATTGAATTCTTCTGAGTTTAGTGGCCTTTTTAACATCCTTTTTATCTATTACCAAGCAATCAGCACAGAAGTGACTGCATACAAATGACATCCCAAATAATTCCATCCTGCTGCTTTCAAGTTTTGTCCAAAGGCCTTTCCGGAAACACATCAGTGATACTTCGGGCCAGTCAGAAGTATCTTCTAAATTGATGGGCGAAATACTTAAAGGAAAAGTAATCTTTACTTTGGGGTCAAACTCCTGCTCGATTCTCGGTTCGCACTGGAAGTGAATAATAGGTGATACACAGTGTTTGCCTGGTGGACCAGTTTTCTTAATGCTCAGAGTAATGGTAGTCTCCTTGTCTAGTGTCCCTTTGGGTATTTGAATGATTGAGTCATAGTACTGTAATGTATCTCCTTCAGGGCCAACAACAAATACTCGTGACAATGACTTCTCAGCTGCAACAAAAAAATGAATGAACAATTACAATTTATGGTCACTCGACATGGCTCTCAAGGAATTGTTCACAATGATTACAGCATTGCTTTATTTTGTTCTTGGGCAAGACACTGCCGTGAAACTAGCATCTGATCCAATAGGGCAAAATTAAAACTGAAACGAAACTGTAGATGAGTGGCAGCCGAACAAGCACTCAAAATTTGGAATAGGTTTTACCATTCCTATTATCTGACCAGATGCAAGTTTATTACCATTACAGCTGTTTTAAAAAAGCTTGACATCTGCAAAGCGCAATAACCAGCTCTTAAAGCACGATGGGAGCTCATAGATTTCTCTAATTGCTTCGAGATATTTGATCAAATCATCGGAAATGGCTATAACCATACTTTACTAACATTTTTCTGTTTGTTTGGGAGTCAACGTAGCCGGCTGCACAGTGCAAAATAGAGCCCCACAATTCCTTTGGCGCTTGGTATTACTCTTTGCAGATGTCAATCTTTTTTTAAACAGCTGTGTACAAGATACACCAAAACACGTTGGAGGAAGACTCCATTAAACAATATTTCACTCAACAAAATAGCTAAACTTTCGCTCCAATAAATATATTTTGATGTAGAAAGTGTTTATGAAGTGACATATTTCCTAGAAAATATTTGCTGAAAAGTATCTTTACCTGTGCAGTATTTGTAAGCTAAATCATGTCTTTGTACATCTGTGTGACTAAGTGCCCTGCTGAGTTCTTCAAAAGAAGGATGTTCCGCGGAATCGAGCCAGTTCTTCAACATTAAAAAGGAGCTCTCGTGGCAACTCCTGTCCAACTTGTCAAAATCTTCAATTTCCAATCCTAACGCATGGCCAAGAGGTTTCCATTGAAGGCCAAGGTCACGTGCAAGGTTAAGCACGTCCACTGGAGAAGGACTGCCGTTCTTTTCCTAAGTGTGTAAAGAAAAGATTTCTTTCTCCGTATAATTAACAATTATTCCACAACACTCATTCGGCATGAGATGATAGCCAAAGAGGCGCGCAGGCAATGACTGGAATAATTATTTTCTTAACCCCCAAACGGGCAAGGGGGAGGGGGTTGAACCAATAACCAACTCCCCCCACAACTTTTTACTTATTTATCAAGAAAGTTTTTGCAAACTGTTCTTTCCAAGTTGTTAGTCCTGTTCAGCTTTTGAAAAGTTGAAAGTTTTTTTCAATTTTGTCAAAAAATGGTAATTTTCGTCTTCTAAACACATTCATGAGTTTATCTCAGTGAAATTCTAAGTTATCTGTATTTCTACTTGTTCGTATAACATGTAGCAGTTATATTAATATAAAATAAAAAATAATAAGTCATGATTTTGTTAATTAAGTCGCTATAGTAACCATGGAAACCATTTAGCTAGTGCCTCACTACACGTAAATTAATAGTAAAAGATTAAACATTATTCAAAACAAGTTTGAGAGCAAAATCTCAAACAGTTATGAAAATCTTGGGGTCTAAAGAATCCCCCTGCCCTTTAATGTTATAGAAAATAGCTTGCTCGTTCTAGGGTTAAATATCGAAACAACGTTTCCTTCTTTCTTTTATTTCAGTTGTGAAAACCAAGCGGAATTTAGTGTTACCCAAGTAGAATTTAGATTTACTTCCGTTCTGTTTTCAAAAACAGCTGTTTTCCTTATAAGGTATAACTGATGGTTATGAGCTGATAACCATCAGTTATTGAACCAATTACAAAGATAAGAATTCAATAACCAGAATCTTTAAACTGATTCATGTTGTCGAACATAAAAATTACCAAAATGAAAAAAAAAATCAAACAAAACATTCCAGTATCGCCGCTACTTTTAAAAAGATTTACCAAATTTTAGTAGTTATTTTCTATATATAATGTAGCACGACAGAAAAGATACACCTAAAACTTCTACTCTACATGTTTAGTATAAATAGGGGACTATTAGCTTTTTGGGCCTAGTGAATGAAGAATGATAAAAACATTTTTTTCTTTAGTGCAATCAATAAATTGCACAAAAGTACATTGCGTTAGCTTACCTTTGAAAACAGCAACACAAACATTGCACTCTCATTGGGTAAGACAGAACATTTTACTACTTTAGGCATCATCTACACTAAAACGTTTTTAGAAGCTTCCACTTTCAAAACGTATTAGTGTGGATGGAGCCAAAGCGTCCATTTTCAGTTTGATGCGTTTGAAAAAGTCTGAACTTTGGAAGCATTTTGAAAGACCTCCATTTTTGGTGAAATCGATTCGCATTTTCCATATTTTGTCTTGTTTTAGTGTGGAGCACAATGTATCGAAAAAGATGCGTTTTAAAACGAAAACCTATCAGTGTGGACGGGGTCTTATTCAAGATACAAGAGTGATACTCAATTGCGTGATTCTGTTAGATGACTGAGCCTACTTACAAAACGTTGCAAACTTCAGGTAAGTTTATTTATGATTAATACCGCCATAAACATTATGATTTTACCGTTACAGAATCGCCAATACTTCTGTGAATGCTTTGATCGAAACTTTTCTTGTCATGACTTAGTTGTATCAAATGAAATAGCAACATAGAGCATGGTGAAGTACTGCGACTTTGGGCGAGTTTGCACTTTCAGTTGGTTGGAGTGTCTTAGTGCTATCATAAAAATTTCTTCGTAAGTTTGTGTTACGCTCTTTTAGTTATGGTTATTGCAATCTGGTGCCTAAATTGTTGGCCCCAGGCAAAAGTAATTTAAATCGAGAAACTGTATGGGCCGCAAGAAAGCTTATAATAAGTTAGGCCCAGTTTAGATATCGTGCTTGATGGATTAAGCATGGTCCCAGAATTAAGTTTTGGTAAGCTCGAGTGAGCAGAACGGTGAAAGCATGGTTCAACTTAGACAGCGTGCCAACAGCGTGCTAATCACTAAACCCAATTGCAAGATAAAGTCAGATAATGTAGGATGCTCAGTGACAATGTATATTTCTATCCTATAAACCAACAGTGCAAGAAACAACACATGCATAGATGTTATATTTACCCGCATCATTTTGATTTTTTGATGTCCTTTTATGCATGTTTTGTGCTAAACCATTGGTCAATAATGTCACGTACTATTTTCTTGGCCTAGTCTCTCACGTGAGGGCCTTGGAAATGTTGGGATTCAATCGAATTAGTAAAAAAATTTAAAATTATTGTAGTCTGTCACTGAGAACTGACTTTTAGAACAAGTATAGGATATAAAATAGTTACCGTGCAATATAAATTTTTTTGCTTCTTTTCAAGGCAACCCTCGAAATTCAAGGACTTTTCAAGGCAATCCTCGAAATTCAAGGACTTTTCAAGGCAACCCTCGAAATTCAAGGGCTTTTCAAGGCAACCCTGAAAATTCAAGGACTTTTCAAGACTGTGCGAACCATGACGTAACACTGACGAAGAGCTAGCACTCGAAACGTCAGCTCAAATCTTCCACCTCATGGCGAAAAACATAAAATATCAACTTCAAGTTGATCAATCCCATGATTTGGCCTACTCGTTGAGGTAGAAAACCTAGTTTTATTACAAATTAGTCTACCAGAGGTAATAGATTTACCACTTGATTTTCCCGTTTTGTTTAAAAGATGTTCAAGGACAAAATATTGAACTTGAACTTCCGCATACTGCCTGCATGTGCATACAAATATGCATACACACGTACAGATACAGCAAACACAATTTATCGTTCCTTGGCAGATCATGGCATGCAGTTTGCACACTACTTTCACTGCGGAAAGATGAATTTAAACTCCTTTAATGACTATTTAGTACAACAAAGGGAAATCAGGGGAAAACTGTTTCTTACCTCGTTCTCAAGACACCAGTCGCCTGAAGCTGTTTCCAATGCTTCAGAGCCTTTACCGATCGGTACAAACTGAACACAGTCATCGTCAGTACAAGCGGATACCTTATGAATGTTACATGGAACTTCACTGTCTTGTCTAACCACACAGAACCCGTACGTTGTGTTCCAAGACTGCTCCAAATCTCGAGAATCCATTTCTAGAACTGCATCAAGAAATCGCCTTATTTCACCAGTAAGCTCATTCCTTTTTTCCTTTGACAACGAATATTTGTCCTCTTGTAGAATTACTTTGATGAAAGACCTGTACCAGATGACATACAATTTGAACTCCATTGAAGAGAAGGAAATGGTCATCGACAGGCAGTCCCTGAAGATACAAGGCGTCCCAATACAACGAATTGCAGAGGACCAACGACAACATAGTTCACAGAACGATGCATGCCCAACATGGCCGTCGGGAAACTCGACATAAAGAGGATGAGCACCAAATTGGAAAGCTTTCTTTGTGAGGGCTTTCAGATCTTCAGGACATTTCTAAAAATAAAATTTGTTGTTAATAGGTTAATTGAAATTACATTTCCAACGGCGTAAAACAAAGACAACGAATGAGTTTGGTGATAAATAAATGGACAAAGGGACGGATAGACAGACAGACAGATTGACTGACTGAATAACTGACAGACTGACTGGGTGGCTGGCTCACAAACAAACAAACAGACTGACTGACAGACAGACACAGAAAGACAGAGAGAAAGACAGACAGACAAAAAGACAGATAAACGGATTGATTGATTTTTTGAGTTAGCCTTTTTCGATCTGACCGTTCGGCGCATGATTTGTCATATTTATAGCTGATGTACCCTTAGAATCTTAAAAAACCCTGCTAAACAGATAGCAGCAAGATCTTCGTTCTATCTGGTCTATGGAAGAAACAAATGACTCATCTCAGTTGCCGATGCTGATTGGCTGGTTCTTCCCAAGCTGCTTTCTTTAGGTAATGGAAGGGCAGTGAGGACATGCTCATGATGATGTAAAGATGGTTGTCTCCATCCGATTCTCCTGGCTCCTACAGGCGTATTTTCTCCTCCTTTCCTCTTTTCTGCTTTGTATCTTTTTCTAATGCTTGAAGATAATCAGACTAAACACCGTAGTTATTCGGTTATAAGCTGAACTCCGAAACTCAGCTCTGGTTCAGAAAAAAAATCAGTGTAGAAAAAATCGGGAAAAGATTCGGTTATAATCCGAATGCTAATTTGGTGAGATGTGTTCTTCACCCAATCGTTTCAGACAAAAGGAAGACCACGGCATAAGGTTTGGAACAACAAGAAAATTGATCGCTTATCTTCTTGTGAAGGAATTATTCAGCTGTACTCTGATCAGGTTTGTGTCCATTTGATCCACCTAACACCAAATTTCGGCATTTCTCAAATCCTAGAAATCCAAGTTGCTTTATGCTCTTACTAACATTTAATCTTAGCTAACTTTATCTTTTATCAGGCAAGAATTATTTGCAGGTTCAAGGCTAATTATAGCTTAATTTTGATCTCTGACAAGTTGAATTCGTCCTGCAAAGTTCTGATGGAGCAACAACAACAATAACTAGGCGTTACCTTGGAGGCTGGCAGGTTGAAGATTGGCACTAGTTCCCATGATGCCTGCATCCGGGCTTTATAGGATTTTAAAGTACCAGTACGATTTCACACCATTGCACAAGCAGTAGTAAAAACTGTCAGCTTCGCTTCAGGCTTCACTTCTACTGCTCGTGCAATACTTTAAAATCCTAGAAAGCCTGGAAAACATCGCTTTATTACTTCACTGGACTGAGCAGATTGAACCCACAAAGCTATAAGCTTGAGAAGTTAAAAACTTCATTACACTCTTTGCTTAAAGTATCTCCAGTATTAAGTGGGGCACTGCTTCACATCTGTGGCTCTTACACTTACCTTTAATTCCTTTTGATGCAGATTTTCTTGTGTACTGTCGCTGTCGCAATAACTGTCACTGGAAATGGAACTGTCACTGGAACTGTCACTGAAAGAAACAGAATACAAGTGTGAGTAACAACCTATTTTGAGCGACAGAGAACTGGAAGCTTATCATCATTCGCTCTTTCCAATTCTCCGACATCAGAGAGGATTATAACTCGCAACACAGCAATAACACACTCTTCTTAAATCCTGTGGACAAGTATTGCCAATAGTTTCACTCCAATACACATCCTAGAAATTTAAGACTGGCCTGCTTCTGCCATTTAACTCAGAAACTAAAATAAAACGTTTACCTTGGATGTACTTCTCTGCCCTTAAGTTCAGCCTTTTCTTCGTATTTTTCTGAAACAAAATGACCTAAAAGTCAGTTTCCCTCTCTTACTAAGTGCACCAAAAAACATAAATAATAACTTTTAAAAGACAATTCAGTGATCCCGCGTGGCGAAACTAGCATGAACTGTGTTCATATAATAAACAACTAGTAGTTCTCAATGTGAAGTGAAGTGCTGCCTTCAAAATTTTATATGAACTGCTGCAATTTTGCTGGAACCAACATTTTCTTTTCACTGTTTCACAGTTTTGATTCAGCAAAGTTGGAGTGTGGAGTTAATTAGGCAATTTTACTACATGGACAGCTAAATTACGTATACTCTGCTAGGAAACCACCAACTTCACTCTCTCAATATCTGTTGCTGTTTCCATGCAACAGGATATATTTCATTCTTTACTTGATTCTTTGAATTTCTTTTTAGGAATTGCCTAGAAAAGGAGTGAAACGACCTAAAACGTCCATTCAAAACGATTTCGTACCTCAAAGGACCTATACAAACGGTTTAATAAAAGTTAAGGCGTCAGTTGCCATAGCAACAAGCGAAAATGGCCCTATCTCGGTTAATATTCAAACTTTCAAAATTGGAATACGTATGCACCACCCGTAAATGTATAGATACACTAAAAACTATAAAGATTGTTTCAAATATGCAGTAGAAATCAAGGATTTATGAAAAATGGACAACCTACCCACAATTCACTGTTTTCTGCAATAACTGAAACATTCTTAGCAATTATAATAGAGAAGGTCAATAGCTTCTTTTTGATGATTAAAAACTTGGAAATATATAATTGTATTGCTTAGAAATGTGATAATATAGGAAAACCCAAAAATAAAGAAACCACTTTTGATTTGACGGTTACCATGGCAATACATTTGATGATATGACAACGAAACATTTAGGAGAGGATTCGCCGTAAAACTTAAGGAAAAGTCATGGAATTTCATGCATATATTATAAACCATTCAGAAGTTAGGGATACAAATGTAACAGCGGGGCGGATTCCACCCCCCTGTCCAGATAGGGTTAAATGTTCCAATGACAACTTTATAACAAGTGTTAATAAACTTTATTTTGTTACATAACATGACAATCCTGCAGTATTGGCCAAACGATGCATGCAATTCTATTCATCACGTAATTCTTTCATAACAATAGCCTTTAAGTACAAACATATAAAATCATATATATTTACCTGACTGCAAAAATATCTGCTGGGACTGCTCAAATATACTCTTAGAACTCGGTGATTTAAAAATCACAAAATCTCACATGTCGACATATTTGTACATATTTCATAAACCCTTTGTTTACTGTTTTTATAAATTTCAAAATGCATCGTAGCAATGTGATGGCTTTTAGCAATTAAAATTAAACCAAGTGAATCTAAGTTTGTAACTGCAACCACTCATCTTCCGTACTGTTCTTGACATTGTGAATCATATAATATTGAAGGGAGAGAAAACAGCTCTTAGAAGAACTGAGATCTGGAGTCGAGTATTGAATACTTAATCAAAATTTGTCATTAGTTCAGTCTTGTGTCAAGAAGTACATCTGGTCATAAATTAAATTTCTAAACTGCAAATTGTGTAATTTGGAAATGCCTAATTGTAATTTTAGTTGTAATGTGATATTAAATAGCAGAAAATAGAGAGCAACTGAGCATCAGTGGCAGAGTTGCAGACACTTTATCTAAGTCGATATCTCCACAAATGATGCTGTCACGCACAAGCGGGTCTTGAAGCTCGTCAAAGCAATTCGAAGCACATGTCACTGCTCAGCTATTTTTATAGTATCTTCAGATTTGTGACGAACTGTTCAAACGGCTCGTTGTCATAAAGAATCTGTCACTCTCCACTGTTTCATGTTTCCTGGGTTACAATAATCATCAAATGAGCTACAGTTTGGTTCACAAGTTCACACTCAAGCTACACTCAAATTCCAGTGTCCTGTAGATTTCCCGGCCTTTGACCCTAATCGAATACTAAAAAGTTTCACTTTCGTATTTTCATCTTTGTTTACTCATAGCCTGGTCCATGTGGAGTGAATTTCCCATTACCATCTCTTCCAGGTTAGCGTCAAATTTGTCACTTTAAAATGTAGTTTCGCTGGCAGCTTCAATTGTGAAATTCCTTGCAGTTGTTGCATTGCATCTGATGTTTCAGGCTTCTCTCAGTGTTTAACTGCTGACACCATGTTTCAATAGCTTTCTTCGGCTATAGAAATATATAAATGGTCATTCACAGCAAACTACAGTTACTTAAACTAGCTATAGATCTCTTCTGTACCTGAGCTCGCACCCGTGAACGTGAAAAGATGCTAACCAGTAATTGGTTAACCCTATTGAGCCTGGGGGGGGGGGGCTCGAAATGCCCGCGCCAACTTCAAAGTGCTGTAACATCTAGACAATTTAAGGTACCCCTTCCAAATTTTAGGACTTTTCC
>JANVCK010294040.1:0-14289 GCA_026546655.1 Epizoanthus illoricatus
TGTATGACTAGGTGTGAAAAGCAAATCTGGGAGCAGCTAATAACTTGCACTGTATTGTATTGGCATTGCATTGTATTGTATCGTGTGAATTAAATTGTATTGTACATACAAGTACATTTTGAGATAGACCTTAATGTTCTAAAATGGACGATCTGACAATGGATTACAGAAAGCAATGAAATTTAAATCCATCATAAAACGTCAGTTCAAAATTTAAAATTGTATCAATTAATCAATTAATCAATCAATCAATCAATACCCTTTATCATCCATCGTTAAACATACAGTATGTACATCTTACTTGTCTAACGAGAACAGGTTCCAAATCTGTGCTTTGCTGAAGGCCCTGCCACTCCCAAGGCACCTTGCATCGGTAATGCACAAGGTAGGATAGACGCCTTGACAATGAAGCTCAACCAGGGAAGTCTTGGCTCGTGTAACCAGCTGCTTGTCACCTAATAACAATAAAGAGTTGCCCTTGATACAGTGTACCTTGGCTCACTAGAGCTTTTAAAGCTGAAGTGACTAACCTGCATAAATATAGTCATAGTAGTAGTAGTAGTAGTAGTAATAGCAGTATTAGTAGTAATAGTAGTAGTAGTAGCAACAGCAGATGTAGTAGTAATATGCAGCAGTAGTAGCAGTAGCAGTAGCAGCAGTAGTAGTAGTATAAATCAATTTTTTAAGTAATAATTGTAATAAAACATTGAAACATGCTAAACACTTGTACATTTTGTACATGGTGTGGGATAGGTAATTATTAATTAGGTTAATTAACAAGAAGTTTTTTATCCCTTAAATTGTAGAGTGTTGTTACAAAATCAAATTTCAAACGCTCACTTAGAGTCTGTCATACCGTGTCTCGACAGTAGTTCATAACTCAGTTCAAGGTTGTATGTGACCCTCCTGGCTGGAAATACTGTTGCTCTTATCTTCTGAGACGTTCTGGCAGGTATTACATCATTTGATTTGTTTAGCTCCAGAGCTGCAAGATGGGGTAATATTCAGAACACGGTTACATGAACAGGTACATGGCATGGGCCATAAAAGAACAAAATTTGTATTATCTGAAACCTGTATGATGCATCCACAGATATGTGAATGGTTTCTGTAGCTATCCGCTCAGTACATTTAAGACCTGTTAAAGTTATTTTAAAAAAAAATAGAAAATTTAAGACCTATTTTTCTAAGAAACAGGACTCAATCGACTGAGCAAAAAGTAGAATGAAGCTACTTGCAACAAAAATTAATATTGAAAACTTGTCCGTGGAAATACGAATTTAACTTGTTGAGAAAATTTAAGTCCTTTTAAAGACCTAAAGCATTTGTTCTGATAAATGTAAAACCTTTTCACGGCCTTACAATGTCCCCTCCCTGGAATAAGCTCTCTGGCTTTTCTTTACATAATAATGTACTTAAATTGCGGCCATTTTCAAGACAAAAAAATTCCCTTCAATAATATGGCCCCTAATACAAGCCAGCCAATCAAAAATAAAACCAAGAAAAAGCCTTTTGAACGAAATACGCCCTGCGTTTATTATTAGACGTTTACGGTATTTGATTACAAGTCAGTAGCAATGTGTGGCTTTCGAAAGGGAAATAACCAAACTTGCACTAAATGTGCAGTTATGTATTTACTGGTTATTGCTTACCAAGAACATCCCTTGCTGTCTCCTCGTCTCTGTATGGACCAGAAATGGACTGATCAATCAGCAGCTTGTAGTGCAGGCTGCAGTCACTGTTGTTGTAGAGTGTCAGCTCTCGTGTTGCCGAACTGCCAACTACAACATCACCGAACTCCACCGAACTTTGTTCACACTATCACAACCCCAAAGTAGGAAAAATTATTAGGTCATTTGTAGTAGGAACCTTTCTTTGAGTTTACGTCTCGTATACACACTGAAGACGTCATTAAAGCAAACATTGCTTCTACATAAGTTCACTACAGGAGTATAATTATGTCTTTAATGGGTTTTATAATAGTTGCCATCAAATCAAAATGAGTATTCAGCTCACAAATCCCCATGGTATATATATTATATCTCAGATCTTACCATTCAGTACTTCATGATGCATGTGATAACTATTGAAATTGAAGTCAGGCATGATAGAATGACTAAAAAGTTAAAAAAGGTTTGTCACTGACTCAATTTTTCCATTTGTCATTGACTCAAGACGTTTCGGGAGAACAACTTCTCCCTTCTTCAGTTGGAATATGTTGATGAGAACGACTAGCATTGTTGGTAAAAGAACATTGTGTGAGAGAAACAATAAATATGAAAAGAGTTAACGCTAGCTCTCATGTGTCTGTGAGCCGCACACCAGTGACCAATGGTGGCCAACCATCTGCGATCATGAGTACTGACCATAGTCAACAGTAAGCACTCTATGCACCTAACTAGTATCTACAAGCATAAATTCGTGATCAAAACACTTGTCTAGTACATACGCCAAGAAAGTATAATCCACATTATTAAAATCTCAAATACATATACAGTGAGTAATTATGTCAAAGTATTAAACATCAGACCTACCACAAGTTTTCCAACAGCACCTTCCCCAATTGCTCGCACTAAGTATTTCCTTTCATCAGACGATCTAAAGTAGAAGGCAATGAATGAATGAATGAATCAATTAATGAATGAGTGAGTGAGTGAATGAATCAATGAGTGACAAATAAAGTAGGGTAAACACGTACCAGTAAAGTCGTTAAGACTGAAAAACTTGTGGCCCTTCTAAATGATTGACAAACGAGTCTTTTATTTGAAAATTGGAACATGTGAATATAAGAACATGAACAACATGAAATAATAAACTGATTTCACAAACTGCTTTGGAAAAGCTAACGCTAAATATGCATGCCACCAGCAACTGCTGCAGGTGTTCAGTTGCTTTATATTTCTTATAATTACACTGCTTACATCCGTTGAGATGTCGCAAGAAATGTTGCTAATTACTGGAAAGTAGGTTTGTAAAATTACTTACTGAAGCAGACTGCTGACGAACAGTTTGGCCCTCACAACATACTTGGTCTCGTCTCTGGGACTGAAAGTGAATACATGCACCTGATTCTCATTGGGCTGGATAGTACCAGATGGAGGCTCAACACCTAGAATGAGTGCATCGTGACCTGGGATTTTCCACACAAAACTGCAAAATGCAATAAAATTAATTTTTAGTACCTAGTTATCACAACATACAACATACAACATACAGCTATACTGTCAGACACTGTGACACTGTTTAATAACTCTGAGAACAGGGAAGGGCCTTTGACAATTGCATTCTTAACCGGGGGGGAGTCGTATGGACCCCCAAGGTTGGCAATAATGACTAGCACTTTGGCATGCAAATAGTTTCATATATAGCTAATTAGTTTCCACGGTAACAGTAACAAGTTGACTAATCATTGTAGTTATGGTAACAGCCAATATATATCACACCCGCCATTTTGGCTGCCATCTTGGATTTTTTTTATTTTCAATGTTTTTGTTGATTTTTAGCCAAACAATTAAAAACAAGTAAAAGCACTGTTTTATAGGTAAAAAAACAAAACTGATGTTATAAACAAAAACATCTGATTTTAAATCACTTTTTCTTCACAAACTCCCATTTTCTGACGTAAATCCTAAATTATTTATATAATTTATTCCCACGAATCTGAGTGATGATGTCACCTAATTAATGTTCAACAACGTCTCATTAATTGGACTACAGCTGCAAAAATGTCATGTGGATTGCTGCAAAGGCAAAAAATGTAGGTCAGAAAACCTATCAATCAGATACCCCCCTGGAAGTTAACTAACATTACTGTTATAAGTCAGGTCGATCTCCATTTATCTTATCTTTCACCAGTCAAAAGAAAAACTCAACACTGTCCTGCTGTTAAAACACAAGTCTCCCTAACTCACGTTTTAAAGTTTTGTGAAATATATGACTGGTTACTCACTTTAAGACTCTTTGGGATTTCACAGTGGTCAGGATAATGAATATAAATCGTTCTAAATTCGCCCTAAAACGAACTGAAACTATAGATCATCGTAATTTTCAGCCTTGGAAACCCAGGGGCAGTCGATGGTGGGAGAAAAGAGGTGAAGTGGGGACGATGCAGGAAGAAAGATAAATGAAGAGAAAGGAAAAACTTTTGAGGTCATACTCTTTCAGAGCTAGCTTCATGAACTACATGATCTCTGAAAGTGCTAAATATCAGTTAACAGCTGTACTACATACAATCAGTGGGCAATTAATAGTATATGCAATACAGGTTCTCGTTCTTGCAAGGTCACAAAGTCAGTATTCATCCAAAAAGTGCACAGAATGAATTTGATTCATTAACCATTTTACGTTAGTTTTAGTGGAATTAATATAGGCTCTGCTCTAACTCCTTAGAAGAGCACTCAAAACGGTTCAAGTAGATTTGTAATGTGTTTATGTCCGTCAAATTATAATCTTAGTTTAGTAATAGCCTCTTAAACCAATTATATATACAAAGCAGAAGACATTAACTTACCTAAGGGGAATTCTTGAAGTGTTCTTAACTGTATATGATCTAGAGGATGCTGTACCAGTGCACGTTGGTTTGAAGTAAACAGTACCCTGCAAAAACATAACATCAAGTAAAACATTACAATACAAGTTCAACTGAACTATTATATTACTTTTAATTTAAACCACATAACCACTCAGATCCAGTTAAACAATTAACATCCTAAGTACACTGCCAGTATCTGACACTTTACTGTAACAGCAGAATACTTTCAAATTATGTTTTAATTCAATAACCATGCATGTAGTTCATTTCCAAGAATAAAGAGACTGTTCTGTACACATTTAATGACGAAAGTGTTCATTCAAAATCGTAGTTTTTGATAATTTCATACGCCCCTCACCACACAATATGAACTTTATAGCATAACATTTTGTTGTATTTGGCACTGTCAATTGGGGAGATTGGAGGAACCCAACCAATACTTACCCCATTTTCTACTTGAACCTGTGGTATTTCTGCTGATCCAACCAGATTTAACTCCTGCAATGACAGCACAACAAATACATAGTAACTACTACTGACTATTACTGCTGCTACTGCTATTGCTTACTGCTTTTGTTGCTGCTACTCAATAACTACTATACTGCTAGTGTCATGGTTGGTCTTATTCACAATCTCTACTAATACCTAGTCTCTACTGTTAAGATTTTAAAGGTACTGTCCAGGAAAGTACTGCTAATTCAAAGAATGCCAGTTTCTTTACATTTTCTGTGAACTATAGAGTGTTACGTTATTTGGAGCTCAAGTATGGTTAAAAAATAAATGTCACAGAAATGTTTTGTTCTAAAATTTCTTACCTCTATGTACTTGTCTGCATCATTTAGGCGACATTTAAGGGCACACCTAAATGTCTTGGGTTCTGTTGGTGTCATTCTTAACACTACAAGCTGCAACATAAAGTTAAAATAAGAGTAATTTGAAATAGTACTTGGTTTTATGAACATTTTTTTAAAGACTTCCTAAACGTTTTTCAAAGATTTATAAAACTGGAATCATTGGTTCCTAAACTGGTATATATATGTCATATAGCATTATTAATTTTTTAGTATACCTGACGAATTAGCACAAAGGCAACATCTTAGAGCAATTGCTACAAACAGTACTTTGTTTATCCTGATCAGGTTAAAACTGGCATTTGATGTTAATTAGTTGAAGAAAACTATATATGAGGTAGGACAATGTTGGGTATTTTAGCTCTACGTTGATGCAGAGAAATTAAAGTATACATACAGAAAATGAGTGAAGAGAGGTTGGGAATTATTGTGATAGTTTAGAAAGCTACACAGTAGGCTTTTTGAAGGCAAACTGGTCAGCTATGGAAACCAGAAGCAGCAACTGCGTTACACAGCAACAAAACCGGTGAAGGAGCCCTGAAAATTACAACGAAATATTTGGTCATACTTTTACATAAAACTATACATAAACTGCAGTCTGTGATACATTCAGCCAATGAATTTCACAAAAACTTTTTGTACACATTTGGACAAATCTTTAAACTGTTTCCACAATTTCGAATGCATGAGCTTAAAACAAGACTGCATGTATGGACCAATTTCACTAACCTGATACTTTTCCCTCAAAAGCCCTTTACTAGGTTGGCATGTAAAGACCCTAGAATCAAATACATAGCAAAAGAGAATAGGATTTGCATACAAAGCTAATACAGCAGTAGAAAGTGTATTAAAATGTTAATGTGTGTGTTAATGTGTCAGTATAAATTTCAGTATGTAGTGGGCAGGGATCTGATTTAACTCCCACATAAACATAAAAATTTTGGAAAATCTGATAATTAGTATTTTAAAATTTAAATCCCGAAAATAAGTTTCTTTTTAACAGCTTGGATGTACACATAACCAGAGTTTCCTAGAGCACTTTATTCCATGCACAACAGATTTGTAAGATAAAGTTTCATCTCAAAAACTAAATAACACACCAGCATTTACACACCATTTGAATTAGGGCATAATGGACGTAAAAAACGTGTCAGAGATTCTAAGAGGCTGGCCAACACAGCAGAACACAAATGAAAAAGCAAGCTTAGTAAATTAAAATGAATTTGCATATATATCAGACACCCATCAGTATGATGAGCTTCTGATATACAACCTCAAAACTGGATATCATCAGTGACAAATCTATTCAGACGTTTCTCTCTTTGGGAGTAGACAAAGGCAGAGGAAAATGTATAGTTGTCAAGCTAGTGATTCGTGGTCGATTGTACTTGTTACTCGTCCTTTTCAGAATTAGCAGGAAACAAGCACTGTGTTTGTTGTCTTTACAACAATACATACCCTGATGGATCATCCTCAAAAGCAAAGTTGACAGGATTGCTGCCTGTATTGGTGAGTACTAACGTACAGTATGACAAGTCGTCTGGGGTAACAGCAGGGAACACCTGTAGCAAGCAATCAACACACAACAATCTTTAACATGCCTGACATTATTTAAAACTTCAAACAATGATTTTACGTGATATAAATTAATATAGGTCAGAGTGTGATGATGAAGATACATTAGTCAAAAACGTCTCTAGCCTGGCAAGCTAAGATCAACTACAAAATCACTACGAAAGCATATCATCCTCCCGACCTGATTGTAAATGTATAATTGTTGTTGCAATAATCTTGATAATCATAATCATGTACTCACGACATTCTTGGTGTCCCAGTGACATCTTGGTAGGAATGTTTCTGTGCCCATGATAAATGTGTGTCCTAAAACAATTCAATTATACTCAGCAAGCAATGACACATATACATACACATATGTACATATATATATACACTGGTACAAACATACATACACATATTCGCATTTAAATTCTCGCACACTCTGCATTTTTTAACTGTTTCACTGGGAACACTTGCAACAAAATAATACAATACATGATACAAAAACAAATAAAGTAAAAGTACTGCCAAAATGGTTGGCTCTACAACTAAAATTGCACTTAAAACATCCACACATCCTGGTTAAGTGTTTTGTCTAATTGGCAGATTTGGAATACAACTGGATGTACTGTACAGTTTGGAAGATGATTATTTGCAATTTGTCGTTGGATAGTAGCTGATAGTTTCCCAAATAAATCTATATAAGATGTTACATTTTCTTCCGGAATGTAAAGTTAATGAGAAAACATAATACATCATTTGTATCTACTGTCAGTAGTTACTAAAACTGGGAAAAATTTGTCATATTTGGCCTCTTCTGAATGCATTCTAATGTTATGTGTGGATTACACATTTTTGATGGTTTTTAGGGAGCATTCAGTGAAAGGGCAGCATACACTATACCATGTCTCCAATGGAAGCAGTTACAAGACAGTATAAAAAACACAATACCAGTTTGACTGAGGTCAGCATGCTTTAACATAGGTGAGGCCTGATCAAGTGCACAATACTTTCTTTATTATATTCTCTATGCGTACATGCACGTTATATGTCAGATCGCTTGTCACCGTAATGCCAAAGTTTTGTGCTTCAGCAACAGTTCAAAATCTTTCACCAGGACAGCAAGGGGTGGGCATTTTCCTTGGGCCATCTTGGAAGAACAAGACCAATTTCTACAACACATATTCCCTATCTTCAACCATGTTATTATAAGCTTCCAGTAGAAATATACTGAACTATGAGTATACCTGATGTACCAAGCGTTAGACACCAGGGTGGGCAGAATGTATTGTCCTCTACCAGTCGATAATCTCTCATACTCTGTGCCAAAATAAACAATACATACAAAATTTAACCTTGCCTAAAATTCCCAAATAGCTTAAGGTTATTAAATATATCTAACAACTAAAAGTCCTTTCACAGATTGCATTTGTTACATTACTATTAATAACATAATGGCTGCTTAGAATTCAAAGGCATAGTGACAAAAAAGAACAAACAATTGACAAATAATGAAACATTTCGACCATAAATGTTGTTCTGTTTCTTAAAAGTGATTACCAGTACTTATAACTTCATCATCTCTGTTTGACACAGCATCAATATGCATTATAATACTTCTGTTTTAAGCAATAATTACTCGCAGCAGGTGATGAATAGGGAATGAACAGGTACTATTTTAAACTACGACCATATGCTTATCAGTTACGGCCCATCAGAGATCAGATTAACAGGTTTCAGCAGTCATAATCCTTAAAATCTATACTTTAATACAACACTAACCTTGTAGAAGACATAGCACTCCAACTCAGCACTGAAAAACTGATTAGCAGCACTCTGCAATGAATGAAGCATTGTGAAAATGTATGATCTGTGTGAAAACTCCAGTCCATAAAATAAAATAAGGACAATATACATGTATACCTCATACACTAGCCTCTTATTAACCAAGTGCTGGGTCCGTACTATAAGTTATGGACTAAGTTTTTTTCTCCTCATTATGACCCTAACACAAAGCGTGTGGGCCATGAAAGGGGAGAAAACAACGAGGATCCATAACGTATGGTACGGACCAAGCAAACATGGTTAACAAGAGTTTTACTATATGGCTGAATGCAATGATTCTAATACCTAAGTTGCAGACCTCAATTTGGTCATTCGTAGTGCGTGAAATTACTCAGACATATCATATTTATTATGTACTATTTTCACATCAGGAGCCTTGCTCAACAAGTCTCCATGGCTTCTATAGATGAGATTTCCTCACCATTACTTATTAATACATTATATATTACAAGCTTGCTGTAAAATACCTTGTAATATGGCAAATCAATAAAGTGAAAAGTGAAAGTGACAGATATATCATAACTTACAGGTCTAAAAGTAACACGAAATGAGGCTGTTCTGAGAGGCAGGATGTCACATTGTTCTGGACTGATTGAGAACACACCATTTTTATCTGGAATTGATGAAATTTTGTTAGGCATTATCTGCAGTATGACATGTGAAACATTGGAATTATAAAGTATTAATATTATTAGGTTTACAAACTATTAATTGTCATAAAAACTGCACTTCACAGAATGCAATTATTAAATAATATATATTACGGTAATTGTAAAACCAAGATACACATTCACACTGACAGACACACAGACCCAGACAGACACACACACACAGACACAGACAGACACACACACACACAGACAGATACAGATATAGACAAACACAGACAGATACAGGCAAACAGTGAAGACAGAGAAACAGACAGACAGATTGAAAGAGATTGAAACAAATAGACAGAAAGACAATTGTAGACAGACAGACAGACAGGCAGAAAGAATATATATATATAGATAAACGTGCTAGCTCTTCGTCAGAGCAAAAGAGGAAAGTGGTAAATCATGGCTAATCCAAATCAAGAAGCCAATGAAGTGAAAGTAATAACAGGTTGCGATAACATAACAACATACTGTCTATTACCAACTTTTTGCCATGAATTGAGCTGTGGTCATATCTTTGAAACACTTAGTCGTACCTTTCACCCACATGCAAGTAACTTTTCCTTTAGTATGATTCGTTATATTTACTGTCTGTGGAGACAAAATATTGAGAGCAAAATCATATTAGGTAGCCATCAAATAAAACAGAAGCTTTGGGTATGTATGAAACGTATATAATCATGGTATGTTAAACTCCCCAAATAACTCTGATGCTTGGAAACAAACATGGTCACAAGAAAGGTGATATGCATTACACTGTGAACGTTAACTGGATGAAAAATAACAATGAAAATTTCATAGATTTTCCAGAGGATTACATTGGCAATGAAATGTGCCCAGGTCATCATTTGATAAATCAAGGACTGAGACAAGAAGAGAACTTTAATAAATATAGTATTCTAGATCTCACCCTCACCCTCAGTACCCTCAACCCCTCCTTTACTTAAAGTAGAGTAAGCCATCAAGTGTGGCAGTATACATCATCAGACATAATTGTACAGTCACACATGGGCTTAGAACATGTCCACACTAGTCCGTTTTCGTTTAGAAATGCATACTCCTAAATGCGTTTGTGCTGATCATCCACACTAAAATTATGGAAAACGGAGATCTTAGCTCTGAATTTTTATGGAGGTTTTCCAAAACGTTCTCCAAAGTGGAGACTTTTGAAAACGTATCAAAACAAAAACGGACTCTTCGGTCTGTCCACACTAATATGTTTAAAAACGAAGGTTTCAAAAACAGAGGCTATGAAAACATACTAGTGTGGACATGGCCTTACATTGCTACAATGGTACCATACCCTTTGTTCCACTGCTGTTGCATCTGAGCAATGTCCAAAATCCAAATGCCGCATATCAAGACTAGCATGAGGAACAACCACAGTCTAAAAAATTAAGACAATAAAAGATGAAGTAAACACAATTTGTCGCTTTTGACATGTAAAAGAGGCTAGATCCATCCCACCAAGGACTACCACACAAACATTTTGCACATTATGACTGCATTGGCAAGTCTGTGCCTTAATTTCCACTGTTTTTATACCATACATGGGTGAAATCGATTGCATGAAATTAATTACAATTGCAAAGACAAAATTATGTATTATTATTAATAATAATAAACACGTTCTTTTCGCACATTTAAAAATCTCAATGTGCTTAAAATACATAAAAAAGAAAAAAATGTGTTAAAAATGTTAATTTATTAATGGTGCTAGAAATAATATTTTCTACAAAGATAGAATGAGAAAGCTGTATTGGTTCCAGTAACAAGTTCCATAAGACATGGGGTAGAGTAGGAGAAAACATGTTGACCACAGGTGGCAGTCTTGTGGGAGGAACAGCAAAGAGGGAACATTTAGTAGAGCATAGGTTATGTGTTGGACGGCATTCTACATTGACTGGAGACAGATGATATATAAGTTGGAGAGGACATGGAGGATTTTGTAGGTCAATAGGAGGATTCCAAAATCAATTCTTGACTCTATACTGGAAGCCAGTGCAGATCCTTCAGAACTGGTGTTATATGGTAGTAGTCATTTTACTTCAAGCATATGTAGGTAACTGTTATTACAATTCTCTTCTTATTTCAAGTTAGTGCAGAAATCAGGGCTTGCATAGTAAGTAAACTTACAGTTTCTCCAACACTGCCATCATTAAACAGTTCCTCCATAGGGCTCAGGTCCACATTTGGCTGAGGAGAAATGTCTAACGAACTGTCCTAATGCAACAGGATAAAAGAACATGGTTGATGTAAGTTTTATGTTTTTTAAGTTTGATGTTAAGTTGTATGTTTGTCTATCTGTACAATTCACATTAGAATTATGTTGTGCCACAAAACTATTTTAAATATTGTTTTAATCAACCAGCCTTATTTATAATGCATGACTTTTGTGTAGATATATATAACAGGGGTGAATAACTGCTGACACATTTTCCCATACATTTCTCTCTTGGTAAAGATTGCTGTCACACTTTTTTCCTTCAGCATAAGGTAAATATATGGAATTTTAGACTTTTCATAAACCTTGATCTTATTTGTACAGAAAAAGTCACACAGGCTGCTTTGATAGAACAACTCCAGCTCTCTTGAACAATGCTATCAAAAAGCTTATGATTTTGAATGCGACTTAATATAATAAGATATTCTGAGTTGCACTCACATTGTTCAGCTGTGTCTGTGTAGGTGCTATTTACAACAATGTGGGCAGTCATAAATAATGAACATGAAACAATTCGTGATCAAGTAATGCAAACCCTAAAATGTTTGTGTTATGTATGTGCATGTACAACCTAAATTCACTGTCAGTATATATTCTACACGTATAAAACAAACTTTTTCTGAAGTCAGGCAGTACACAACATATTTTAAATAATAGAAAGAACTAATAAAATCTATTTTTAGTGAAGTTAAAGGACAATGATGAATCTGGAAGAATATTTAAAAAAAAAACCTAGACTTTTCTACATTGATGACTGGGCCAAATACCAAGATTGACTAACTAAAAATTTATATCGTACATACATACATAAACCTTTATTTCATTAGGGTAAGTCCAGTACAATGTACTCTTTTATCAACAGAAGCCCAAAATCTAAAACTCTTAAAATTTAAATAAAAAGATATTTAACTACTATGCTATTTAAAACACAAACACAAACATTTGTTATTGTTTACATTTGACCAATATTACAGTGTGTCTTTGTTGCCACAGTCCACACAAGGTGTTATAACACTCAAAAGTCAATGTGACAAAACATGATTTTCCATCCTGAATTTATTACGCCCCAAGAAATTCAATAATTATACTCGCAAATCATCTTGGGTACAAATGGGTTTTTAAGCAACCACAATTTATTGCCTAACCTCGGGAATTCTCAGAGCACCATCCTCATCCAGCTGAAGTCTGGATTTTCTTAGCATGTCGTTTAATTGCTAAGAGATGGAGAAGAACTGTTAGTAATTAATAGCAGCTGATTCAATTTTTGTTACATTATAGTGTTAGCCAAACTCATGATCACAATCTTATAGATTACAATTGGATCAGGAAAGCATTAATCAATCAATCCCTTTTTATATCTGGATGATGGTCTTGTCAGTGTTGCAACAGTTCTTTAATTAAGCAGTAACAGTAGTAAATATAACACTATCACCAAATACAAATTGACACAGTATCTCTTCAAATAGTCCATCTTCTGTAACATACATTTATTTAAAAATAATCAATGATGGAGTTATGTACCAAAAATCTGATTTGACATAAGCACCATGTAATTTGACACCTTGGGTTTCAATAACACAAACTTTCAGTTTTTCAATGTGCAAGTTCAGTAGATAGTAGATTTGTCAAGTTCCATTTGCACAAGTACAATACTTATGATTCTATTTAGGGTCCCTATTTTATAAAAGCACTTTTCAGTAACACAAAAATGTTCAAGGGGAGGGGGTTGTTTCAATCTTGATTTTCAAAATGGTTGAGAATTCGAGTAAGCCATTGGGCATGCAAGTGGTCACACTTTATTAATTAATTTCCCTGGCAATAGTTGTCAATTAATTAATTACTGTTGCTATGGTAACAGTTGTTCCAAAACATGTCTGCCATTTTAGCTGCCATCTTGGATTTTTCAATTTTTGAACTTTGTTGCGATTTTTAGCAAAACAGTTGAAAACAAGTAGAAAACATTGTTTTGTGCATAAAAACCACAAAATAAATGGTAAAAATTAAAAAAATCCGAGTTGAAACATGTTTTTTTAGGAAACTTGCAATTTCTGAGCTGAAAACATAATTTGCATACTTTTTTGCGTAAATTATACATGCTGATGTCATCTAATTAGTGTCAGAAAACGTCTCATTTATCTAACTACAGCTACTGAAAACTTCATGGCAATAGAACTCTTTTTAAAAAGGCAAAAAATTTAGGCCCAAAAACCATTAAATGTTTAATGGTTAAATTATATAACCTAATGGACATATAGAATTTCAAGCTTTTAAACTTGAAAAAAAAAACATATGCCAGCAAAACTAAGAAAAATATTTGACTTCCAAATGAAAAATATACTTTCCTCATAAAACATTTGCATTGTTTTTATTCCCTTTATTTTTTTGTTCTATAATTTTCCAGATGTATTGTGTATATAACTGTATTTGTGTCTTGTTATTTGTTGGTTTTTGTAAATCCGGGCTCGATTTAAACAATCTATGCTGAACTGAACACCCTTGTATAAATATTGCTGATCTATAAATAAATAAATTAATTAATTAATACCATGAGTGACAAATTACTCCCTAATTTCACCCTGTAATTTCACTGTTAATTTGTAATTTTACATGTGAAATTACACATTA
>JANVCK010294151.1:0-23066 GCA_026546655.1 Epizoanthus illoricatus
CACAGTCTCTCAAAGACATGCTCGTTAGAGCTAAACTTTAAGACACTTGCACTAGCACTAATCAGGGAAGGCTTTTTAATACACCGTAAGTGAAGCTGTGCAGGCCTGTCACCCCATCATACCACACGGTTCACCTTGCTCGAGGTTGGCCATAGTTCAAGCAAAAATTGTGTCCGCTGAAGAGAATGAACACGAGTGGAACTGACCTTATATACCCGACCCTTATTAACACCTGTATGCGAAGACAACATGATGCAATACCCGAAGGACCAAACCCAAATATCATTGACACGTAACAAAAGCCCTAACGAATATAACGCACAGAATACAAATATCCGCTAAACGTTGTAACGCTGATATTTGGCCAATTTCTACGATTGAAGTCGTTGATGTTGAGAAGGCGTGGAACGATACGGAGAGACAGATAAAGGTCGTAGAGGAATACAAGAGGATGGTGCGTGAGGAGAAGAAGAGTAGGCAGGTGTTGCACGAGTACAAAGAGATCGAGGCTGTTCGGAAGCAGAGGAAGAGAAAGCGCAAGAGGGGGATGGAGGAGTGGTTGGAGTTTGGGAGCTCCGTGTTTACGAGTGATCATGCGGCTGAAAGCTTGATGGATTTGACCTTGAAGGATTTCCCTTCTGAGAAAAGTACCGAGGACAGTCGGATTGGAGGGAATTAGCGAACGTTGTATTAATTTATATTTTTATGTCCGTAAGCGAGGCTTGTTATACGATCGGACGATATGTAACGCTTGTCGTCGAAGCAGGACAAACTGACTTTGTTTATTTCATATATTCCAATTTTATGGTTTTGACTTCTTATTGAGTTCATAGTGTGATGTAGTTGTTTCTTATTTAGTAAAGTATTGATGTAGTGATTATGATCGATATTTTTTGTTATTACTGACTTTTTTTACACCCTTCACTGTTTTGCCACCAGTGTTGTTGTGTTTTATGTAAGAATACATTTTGCTCTTCAATCCCACAAATTCGATTATGGGTTCGCCACCAGCTTCGTCTTTGAATTTACCTATCACTTTTTTATTAGAAGGATCGTAGAAACGGGATGTTTTGTTGTAACCACTGAAATCGAATTTGTCTTTGTCTTTCCAGTAGTCTTCGTACAAGTCATTTGTTTCAATTTCATATGTTAATGAGTTAGTGTCTGTGAAAAGGAGTTTGGCTTTGTCACCATAGTTTTGTTGTATGTATTTGTAATGGAACTCGTACATAAGCGTTTTGCTTAGTTCTAATATAAACATACCTATGTATGAAGGAGTGTGTAGAGTGAGACATGCTTTAATTTTGTGAATGATGACGAGATTTTCGTTTATTATTCTCAAACTTACAAAAGTTGGAAGCGATGAGTGTTTTAGTAGATCTTCCTTGTTTTTATTAATTTGAGATCTATTTGCTTTCTCTGATTTAAAATCGTACGCCCATAGATTGAGTTTACAAGAAGTTTGTGGAAGGATACGTGGAAGGCGTTTTTAGCTGCTTTACGTTTTTCAGTGTTGAGGTCTATGTATTTTTTTAACCATCGTGATTGATCGAATTCTAGGACTCTGTGTACTTTTGTTAGTTTTAGACCGAGCTTGAGGTATAATTGTAGATTCTTATGATGTAGTACATATTTGTTTTTGTTGTAAAGGTTGGGTATTAATTTTTGATGGAGCCAATTGTTAGATTTAATTTGTTTTTTATATTTCTTTTCTTCTGATATAGCTATTTTTTCTGGAGCTAGTGGATATGAATTGTGCGTGTTGTGTAGTTCTGCAGGGTATTCTAGGTCGACTTCTAATATGGCGCCGCGATGGTAGTCGTCCGTATATTTTTGTAGGTTTGTTTCCTCGATTTCCTTTTCGGTTAGACATCTGAATTTTCCAGTTGGAAGTGGTTGCGACATTGCCTAACCATACAGATTGTTTGCATCATGTTATGTATTTTGATGGTTTAGTTTCATCGTATCTTTTTGTATATTTGTTGTTTGCTTTTGCGTATCTGTGAGCGATGTATGAGATACCTCCGCGCATGCCCAGTTCTTAAAATTGGAACATGTTAACGTCTGTCATTAGTTCTAATTTTACTTCAGTCATTTTTAACATTGCATCCCACGAGAAGCCAGGACTAGTGAAGTAGTGACATGGATCTAGTTCATAGTATTCGTTACAAAGTCCGCGAAAACTTTCGAATATGTCCGCCAGTAGTAATACGTCGGATGGTAAGTAAAGATTATGGTAGTCACCCATGGTTTTTATGTTGAATGTTTTCCATACGTACGTTTTGTACATGATCGTATTCTTCGTTTGTTATGTGTTCTTTATTCAATATGCTATAGAATTGGTATTTTGTTGGTAGATTGGTGTTTTCGAAATGTTGGAAGCTGTCCATATAGTCGTACGGGTAAATTCCCTTCTTCGTCATGAGTTCTAGTTCTTTATCCTTGAATAGTTCTGAAGTGTATTTGAAAGAGGTTTTTGGGAGATTGTTGACGAGGTTCGATAATGATTGACTCATGAATTGAAAGCTGTCTAAGAATACCAATTGTTTCCCGAACATGATGGCTGTAAATTTTTCCATATTGTTTGGAATCAAGTTGATGCTTTTGTTGAATTTTCCGATCTCTTGCATTATAAGATGAGCGTCGTAACCTTTTAGATTGTGGAATATGACAGGAACTCTATCTGTTAGTCTGTAGTTTAGATTGCATTTTTTATGTACAGACACTATACTTTCCTGTCTCTTGGTCGTGATCTTTGACTCTGGTATCATCGTATTCATAATATTTACCACATATGTGGCAGGACGTTGCGTATTCGAAGTTTGCTATATCAGCTTCTGTCCAAATCATTTCTTTGTTGAAGAGGTAGTTTTTAATTCGTTGACAATCTTTGCTTTTCTCGAGCATTTTTGTCAAGGAACTTGTACACTGTATTTTGACCACGATATACTTGTATCGGTTTGCTGTACTTATTGTCGTAACAACAAACTAACTTGTATGCGCATCCACAAGCTTTATATTTTTGGTATAGCTTGGTGTAGGATTCAGCGTCGCTTTCCGTGTTAGGTTGGTCGTTTTTTACTTTTTCTGTTATACACTCGAAGTCTGCGTAGATTACGAATGGGACATTTAATTGTTTGTGATGGTTTTTTGAATTAGACAAAGTTATCACCAACTTTTGGCATCTTAGTAGCTTGTTTTCCATTCACAACGATACAATTTGGTGAAGTTCGTTAAGAATGTCCTTATTCGAAAAACACTGCAGACAATACATACAGAAGTGCTTTTCCCCTTTGTATTTTATTTGATGGTTCATAAATCTGTCGAAGTCTTTTATTAGGACGTAGTGTTGTTTTGATTCGTCCAAGATCAAAAGCAGATTTAGCTGGTTGTCGTAAGATTCTTTTGCTATGTTGCTTTCATACCCGAATACGTTGTTCTTTTCGATTTTGTTGTATTGCTTTATAGTCACTGGAAATTCGATATCGTTATAATTTAATTCGTTGATATGGTTTTTGTATTTACTTGACTAATGTGGATTTTTTGAGACCGGGAATTCATGGCAAGGTGGCACCAACGAAAACATTCGTCGTCGTTATTTTGTATGTTTATCAATCCTTTTCTACTATTTTGGGTTTAGGGTGGAAGTGGTATGTAGGTAGATCCTTTTAGAGGTTGGAACTTTATTATGTTTACATAGTGTCCTAGTATTGTATCTATTCGCCAATCGGGTCCTTCGTTTGTCCACACTGCTATTTTATACGTGATTAATTCTACGTTTTTAGATAATGCTTCCAATATTTGGTTTTCGTTGATTATTTGTTGTGCTGTTGAATTGAAGTGAGCGTTTTTAAGTATTCTTGTTTCCTTACCATCTTCAGTTGTTGGTTTCCAAAATCTCACGATTAATGTTTCGCTAAATTCGAATGGGCCTATATTTTTTTGATGTCGTTGTTTAATTTTAAGTTTATAGTAATCATTGACGCTGCCAACTGTTTTTATGGAATGTAGGATACGACGTCGACTTTGTATGATTTTGCATTGCCAGATAGAGCCTTCGATAGTTGTTTCCATTATAAATAAGGTTTATATTATATATTTGCGATAAAATAAACGCACTTATAATTTTTGTTTAAAAAATATGTGTTTTCGAATCTTGAGAAACGATAAATTCTATGCTGTAGGAGGTTGGGGAGGCGGTGTTTGTGAAGTGAAATATTTCCTATATGTTATTTGCTCTTCTGTTCCTTCTGAATTTCGAAGAATGTTTCTTTTGTGTTTTGTACTTTTGAGATGTGTTGGTTTATAAGAGAAACTATATATCTTTGCACACGGCACAAGGGAAGTTTTTGTTCGTGAAATATTTTCTCATCGTGAGATTGTAAGCTTCTCTTTTCTCGTCGAGTGTGTGGTATTTTTTTAAGGACCTCTTCTTATTATATTCATCTATATATAAGAGAAACAAAACAAATATGAGTCTTATAACATGTAATGAACGCAGTCGTAAGCAAATGAAAAAAGTTAGAGGATTTTGTTGAACTTATAGTTATTATATCTTTTCAGTTTTTTCTTATACTATGTAACGAAGCGAATGTAGTATTTACTATTTTTCGATGGTTTTGGGTTCTTGCTCTTCTTCTTGATGTAGTAAAGTAATATGTCCATTTATATGCCTATATTAATTTTCGTTTTTATAGACGATCTGTTATTTGTCTACAAACTGGACAATTGCGTTTTTCTCTCTACCATCTTACAAAGCATTGTGTGGGGAAGATATGTTTCCATTTTGCTTTTCTTCGTGGTTCGTTTGTCTCGAAGCAAATCGAACATTCTTCTTCAATGATGAAGCACGACTTTGCTATTTCGTCATCGCTCGTTTCTTCATCGCTCAAAGTGTAGAATATTCGTTGGAATTCGAAACCCTCCCAATTCTCTCCTTCTTCTACGTCGAATCCATTTGGGACTATGTAATGATATAATGTGTGGAGTACATCGTCCAACGTTTCTAAATCGATAAGGTCGTATGAAGATAGTTCATCTTCGAATCTTCCTTCGTGGAAATCGACATCACAAAATTCACAATACCTTAGATGAATAACTTTTAGACCTGCTTTGAAGTAGTCCCGTGGATTGTCGCCACTAACCTCGACGTGAACGATACCTTTTATTCCATGTAACATATACATCCTATTGTGAGAACCGTCTTCGGCGATTCCGAACTTCCATGATGTAACATCGTTAATATGTACGTGTTGTTTATTGAGCAACCAATTTGTGATTCTCTTTCTTGTGTCTTCATTGAGAATGTTTGGTTCGTTTACTATTGGGATTCCACTCATAAATCTCAATGCAAACTCTAGGTTGTAGTTATCATTGTCGGTCATCACAGCTTCGATGAGATCAAGCGTGTTTATTCCAAGTCTTCTTATATTACTCATCTATACTCTTGTATTATAGTAATATATATTATTTTTGGACGCGTTTATAAATCTTCTATATTTCTTTTTTTACAATAAGGACACGTTTCTTTTTCATCGTACCACTTGTTGAAACATGCTATACGGAAAGTATTATTACATTTAGTTCTTTTTACAGTTCCATCTGAGTTTTCTTCATAGCAAATACAACATTTCTCATTGGATTCGAGTATATCTTTTGTGAAGCATCTACTTAAGTTTTGACTTTCGAATTCGTTTTTTCCGATCCGTTTTCAATTTTACGATGCTACTTTCCACTGCTTCCAAACAATCTGTTATTGGCGTTTGGTATGTATCGAAGAACATCTCTTTGAATTCGTCTTTTTCGATTGGACAACATTCTTGTATCGCCGATTGTATACGACAAATCTTTAGTACTATGTAAATGTATTCCAATTCTAGTTCATAGTATCGAACACAGTTACGACGGTATTTCATTTTGATGCGTTCTGCGTAGAATTGGTCCCTGCTTACAGAAGACACGTCGTTCAAAGAATATAACAAGTCCATCCTATTTTTGGCGTTTTTATACCAAGACGTTTCCTTATATACAATTCTCTGTGTGTCAAGGTTCAGTGATTCGCTATCTATACTAAGTGTGCTTTTACGATCGGAAAAACTTCTTGGAAGTTGAATTCCCATTTGGTTACAATGATCAGATAGGATCATCAAAATGGCTGTTGCAACTTCGAAATAGTGTTGCCTCATTAATCCTGCTACATCTTCTAAAGTACGATCGATATCGACGTTTTCTACAGTAAATAAGTTGTTCCAAATTTCACATGTTCGATGAAAATTCTCGGTGATTATAGACATATTCATTTATACTCTTATATTATAATCTTATATATTATTTTTAAACGCATCCGTTTTTCTTATGTCGCTTAATGGAACCCAAGAGTTAAAGTCGTTTGAATAACCTTTCCATTTTACACGAGTTCTATTGTTCTTGCGTATTTAAGTATCTTATCGATACGAAATATGACATGTTTGGCTCGCTGTAGTTCTTCAGTATAAAACGACCCTTTGATCCTTTCATTGTTCAAGTCACGTATCTTATATGTGATCGGTTTTGTGGGTTGCACTTTGTCTATTACAAATACTTCTTCCGACCAGTTGGGCAGGTAACCCTTTAGAAATTTCCCCTTATACTTGCTTATTCTTACATTATTGCCTTCCTTTAACTTTTGTTTCTGACCGTAGGGAAAACCCTTCTGAATCGTAGACTTGACAGTTGGGTATAGATTATGATATACACGACTTGCGTTCTTTTTTTGACTTGCTTGCATTGGAGTCATTCCAATAGATCGATGTTTGTTATTGTTATAATCGTTGACTAGAATTTTTAGAATATCGATGTACTTATACGTGTTCTTCGCTGTGAAGTGCTTATACATTGTATTTTTTATAGGTTCTATTCCATCTTTCAACAACAGAAGACTTTTCTTCATCCTCAGTTGAATACAGTTTTATGTTGTGTTTGTCTAACAATTCTTTCAAGTTCTCATTGTAGAATTCCTTTTCTTTGTCAGTCCAAAGAAACTTTGGTATTCTTCCTTCTTTGAAGACTCTTTGGAATGTGTCAGTAACTGTTTGACCCTTTTTGTCCTTCAATGGTACAATCCAGCCGTATTTTGAAAATGTGTCAATTATCATAAGTAGATAACGATAACCGTTGTTCCATTTCGAGAGCTTCTGCATTTCAACAAGATCTGCAGCCCATCCTTTATCTATCACATTGCTCAAGACTCTTCTTCTTTTGAAGTTTCTTCTGATTGGTTTGTGTAATTCGTCTGCGAAACGTTGAGCCCAATCATCATTCAACGCCTCTGTACGTTTTTTCTAGTTTGCGGTTCGCCTTCTTCCCATTCCAAGACCCAGTTTCCTTTTAGTATCGAATATTTTTCTTCCAGTTGTCCCCCATTTTGGCACTTCAGAATACGGAAGAGCATCGATTGCATCGACCATTTTCTTATCACAAGATCCTTTGCTTTCCTTTTCCATAGTGTAGCATATGTCATGATACGCTGCTATCTCATCTACTTTGTTATATGGTTTTACATTCCATTTTGTTACTTCACCAGTTTCTTTGTCGTATTCTAGTTATGTAGAGGGTTGTATGGTCCCATGTATTTGTACTTCTCCGGTGTCCATCCTCATTTGGGTTTTACCAATTTTCCAATTAATTTATGAACGTCGAGTAATCCAGAACCTTTTTCCTTCGATGAGATGAATCTAGATTTTTTACTTCTACAACTTGCACAAATAGACTTTAATACTTTACTTCCGTTTTTAGTTAATTTATTATGTTCCGATTCGTTGTTAGTCAATTTCCTCTCATTTAAACAGTACGTTTTCATATTAATTCGACTTTATAAAACTTGCCCTTTTTTGAACCGCAACTAGCGCAGGTACTCATTTGCATGGTTCGACCATTTTTGGATTTTACGATTTGGATGCTTCTTGGAACCAATCCTGTCATTTTTCTTTCTTTTACACAGTAAGTTTCCGTCATATTAATTCGTTAGACAAAAAAGTCCCCAGTAAAATTTTTGTAGACTTTATTCTTTTGTTTGTCTAAGAATACGAACTGAAAAGATTTTAAATCGTAGAATATTCTTTAGTCTAACATGTTTTCATTACAAATCATTCGTAATTTAGATTGTGTAGTAGGAGGATACATTATCATGTGTGAACAATTTAATTTAATGTTTTCTGGAACACCATAATAACCTTGTGAAGGAGAAGATTTTTCTATGCCTTCCATTAGTGAAATGATTGGCTATTAGTCTTCGTGTTTTTTTCTGACAATTCATTAGCTCGTCGAATATTATGCGTTTTCTGTTGTTCATCGGATATTCTTCTACCTTCTTTATTTCGTCACTTCCAAGTACTTCCATGATAGGATATTTAACCGCTTTCGAAAGTTTTTCCATGAATTCTTCGAGTTATGTAATTTTGTCTTGATATTTAGTTGGTGTGTACATATATATTTTGTCGAAGAAGACTAATGGTTTTTGAATCATGTGCATGATAGTATTTGTTTTTTCGCAATTACTTCTTCCTGATATCAAAGTTCTATGGTCTTCGGGTAAAACATGATTTACTCGAGTTTTAGCCATTTGTTTTGTCGTCGTATCATTGTTCGGAATTTCCATAATAATTTGAGTAGATACTTCCTTTTATCTTTCAAATTATTATGAACTTAGAAGATATTAACAAGTACAACGATGAAAAAACTTATGACTTGAAGCAAGAACTTAGACAAGATTTGAAAAACATAAGGTTGGCTAAAGTAGGACTACACACAGAATTAGAAGAAATATATCAACCAATAATAAAGAAATTGACTGGCATAGAGGAAAGACAAAATAGAGCGAATAAGCTAATACAAAAGGTTTAGTTGGTTTGGCTAAAGCTATTGAAGGTCCTGCCGAATGAAAGGCAATAGAATACAAGGAAGGTCTAGACGAGCTCCCATTTAGTGATGAATTAGCAAGACAAACTAGATCGGAAAGACGTCGTGAGAGAAAAATGTCTAAGAAGGTAAAGAGGAAAGAGCATAGAGAAACTCAAGAGAAAAGGTTGGAAATGATGAAAGAAGAATATGTTAGGAAAGCGAACGAAGAAGCGTTCGAAAGTATGGTTGAAGGTACGAGAGATTTGGCGCCACCAATCACAATGTTGGATCCAAGTGCAGAATTAACAGACTTTGATAAGAGTTTACTTATATCACACAGTTTACCACTTCTAAATCAGTTGGAAAGCAAAAACGATACTAAAGAACTATCTCAAAAGGCTACAAATACTTCCCGAAGTTTTCAAGGAAGTATGAAAGGTGAATCAAAGAGAGAACTACAAAATAAAGTGGATACGATGACAAAGTATAAAAAATGTTGACTTCAGAACATTACAAAATTGGTGAAGGTATCTTCGTGAACAAGGAAGATATGATAAGGAGACTACAACTACTTGTTGGAACGAAAAGAGCTGGAAATAACAATCCTACGATTTCTAACGAGATTTGGGACATAATCGATAAAATGCGAATGGAAAAAATGATAACCAAGAAACAATACGACACTTTCGTAAAGAAGAATCTTTTGTAAGAACGTATAATTATGAAACACGAACATGCATTATCATTAACACTTCATTCATCGAGAGGAGATAACAACCCAGTAGATCTCGACTTCAATATTGTATTCAATCCACCAATTAGATTCGACGACAACCATCATCACTTCATCGGCGTCGATAGTATCAGGATGGCTTATTCATGGTACAACATCACGTCAGCTTATGACAACGGCAAACTCAAGTATTCACACGACAGTAGTAGCACGTGGACAACAAAAACCATTCCAAACGGAAACTTCACATATCAAGACATCGAAAGCTACATTCAATTAAAAATAGAAGAAGACGGAAATAGACCTAAAAAACAAGCAAATCAACCACAAGGGAAAGGAATTTCATTAGCGTTTAAATATTTCGTTTTTAAGGTTTTAGTTAGTCTGGATAGTGATTTTCAACTGGACTTAACAGAAGGGAACTTTGAAAAACTGATCGGTTTTACGAAAAAGAAAGTCACCACTTCCGAATATAGAACAATGCTTCCAGATATTACAAATTCAGTAGATACAATTCTGATTCATTCTAATCTAGTTTCCAAGGCTAATGTTTCTGGGTTGTCTTCGAATGTAATAAAGAGCTTTGATGTCGGCGCAATAACACCATCCCATTCATTCGAAATAAAGCCTTTAAGAATAAACTACAATAAAATAAACACTTCGATTATTAATAATATTCATATTTATATTACAGATGCATTTTTGAAGCCTATAGACGTCAACGGAAGTCCAATCACGATAACGCTTTTATTAACCCAACGAATACGTACAAAAGAAAAATAAGAGATGAATATGGAAATCGACGCATCATGCAAGATAGATTAGAAGGTGGAGGTTTTTGGTCCAATATAGAAAGTAAAATGTTCGAAGGATTTATGAAGAAAGCAGTCGAAAAACTTGCAAAGAAAGCAACCGAAAAAGCTGTGAAAGACGTATCGGAAGCAGCAACCAAGAAGTTATTAGAAAAAACGTCCAAGAAAACAAACGTCAAACCTAAGAAAATCGACGAGAAGAAGGCCAACGTCGACACAAAAGGAGATGAAATAACGAGACTACTTGAAAAAACAAATGAGATGAACAAACGAGAAGATAGAACAAATGACGAAGATTTTTGAGATGATTCGATAACTTGAATGTCGGTTTTATGTAGTACATTATTATGATGAAAAATACATTTCGAAGACCCGAACACATTGAAAGATACGAAAACGTAACGTACGACCTAGAAAATCCGATAAGAGTCGTAGCTAACGACGTGACACAAACTAAAGACGGATACAATTTTGTAGTCGACAATACCAACGAAACTAATCCAGTAGATTGGTTTAACTCTTATTTAAACTTAAACTTCAGATTATTAAAAAAATCTGATTCGAGTAGTTTAGGTGATGTTAATATCGTGCCTTCAAGCGGAACGTATTCTCTTTTTACATCGGTGAGAGTTAGTTATGGTGGTGAAAAATCTACACTTAGCCATTCATATAGAAAGCTTACTAGAAACTACAAAAAGTTACGTCGAAAACGTAGGACCAAGTTACTTTATGTTCCCCAACACTGGTGAAGGAAATAAAGCTGTGGCAACTGCAGACAAAACAAAGGGTGGTTTTAAGAAAAGACAAGAATTATTGAAAGAAGCTAAAACGGTAAATGTCATATTGCCGCTAAATCTTTATGGTTTCTTTAGATCCTTTCAAGACAATTTATGTCCAACAAGAAAAATGGAGCTACCAAAAGATAACAACATCATTTTCAAAGCCAACGGAGTCGCAGATAGGAAAATAATTTTCGATAGAATGGAATTAATAATCCCAAGAACAGACTTCAATGCGAAAGGAGGAAAGAAGTTCCTAAGCAAATACATGAACCATTGAGTTTGGTCTTACAACAACAACAACAACAACAACAACAAGTACTTTATTTCACCTTTTATGTGCTATTTTACAGATAATAGAAGGAGTTGAGATAGAGATAGGTGTTGATTACCTGGAATAAAGAATAATGAATAGAAAAGAGAAAAGAGAATAGAAAAGAGTCAAACATCTACTAACGCAAACGGTGTTTACAAAGTAACGTCTGGAATAATGAACCCAAAACACGTTTCTATCTGGGCTATACTAGACACCAACATTAGTAATCAAGAAGGTAACGCATTTGCAGTGAACACCTTTATTTTGGGTAACGGAAAGCGAGAAAGAGCGCAGCTCGAAATCTCTGGCGGATTGAGATATCCAAGAGAAGCTTACGAACCTACCGAAGATATACTTGGCGTCTACAGGAGGATTCTAGAATTCAATCAAGAAAACGACGATCTTCTAAATTCCCCTTTCATAACGATAGAAAACATCAAAACGAATGGAATACTGTATTTCGATCTAAGACATCGCGAAGGCAACTTAAAATCTAGAGAAACTTTCATCACTTTTCACTATTCCTTCGATACTTCTCCTGGTCCTTTCACAATCTACGCATTGATACTACACGAAAACGAAGTAAGGATCTCCATTCAAAAGGGTAAGGCTCACCTAGGAACCTGATTTATGTTGATAAATAACTATGAAGAAGGAAAAAAGCAACGATCAAAGTTCCGAAACAAGCAACACATTAGAAAGATACGAATTCGTGACGTTTCAACAAAAATAAGCACTACAAAAATTCTTAACGTCGACACAAAATCCAATTTATAAATACGTAGTAGATAACATGAACGAAGTAACACCCTACAATTGGTACAACGGTTACCTCAAATTTAGTTTCAAAATTATAAGAGTCACAATAGATAGTGGTTCATTAAACTATGACAATAAAGAGATAGCTCTAGCAAGTGGAACCCATTCTTTCATTAAGTCGCTTGAAGTTAAGTTTAGTGGCAAACACATCTACAAATTATACGATGCTAATCTAGCTTTAAACGCTAAAGTTCTATTAGATTACTCTTCTGATTAAGTAGAAGGATATGGAACTTCAATGTTTCTTTATCCTGACTCCGACAAATTGACAGCAGCAAGAGTAAACAATCCTGGTTTGAGCAAAGAGCCAAATTGCTCAACAACAGATCAGAAGTAACAAGAATATTACCGTTTAATCTCTTCGGTTTCCTTGCTGCCTTCAAAGGAGAAAGATGCCCTCCTGGAAAAATGAGCATAGCAATAGAAATCGCCAACAATAGTGAAACGATCTTTTCTGCAGCTGGAGTCGCTGATGGAAAATTAGTCATAACAGAAGTAAGTCTCGTTGTTTCAAAATGGAATTTCGAGCCAACCCCTTCAAGGGAATCAAGCTAAAGAAAATGGACATTTTTTACAGAAAAGATGTACGTGAAAACGTTCGAAAATTTTCAAAGTACTAAATTCGAAATCACAAACGCTATAAACAAACCCAAACATGTCATCCTGCACAGCAATTACTTTTCAATGAAGACATTCGATGCCGCAACGAACAGAGATCCACAAGCTGGACAAGGTACAGAAGGTCAACCTGGTTACAAAGCACCTCAACCAAGATTAATAGCAACAATCGAAAAAATGAGACTAGAAATAGGTACCGGAAGATATTATCCAAACGAAGGCTACGCAATAGATGGACGATTAGTACAATCTTAGAAACAACTACTAGAGTATATTGGTGCATTCTACGATAGAGGAAGTTCTCCTTTTGTTAGTCTCGAAAAACTCAAGGAATCATGTTCAATAATATATTTCGATTTAAGAAACGAAAAAATATTTCTATCAAACGAACCTCTTAGATTGACATTCCATCTTAGATACAAATTGAATGTAATAAATAGTTTAAACGTCAACGTTCTCATAATACACAAAGAAAGCATCGTAATTACAAATAAAGATGGTGTAATAGATATGAAATTATTAGATTAATTAATATGTCAACAACGTATCATTCATTCAAATTAGGTTTAACAGATGAGCAAATAAACTCATTACCGAGAGCCGTAAAAACTAGATCAGAAATTACATTGACACTAAAAAACTTACAACTTCATGGTGAACACGAAACCATGCTAACAAGAACACAAATCGCAAAAATAATGAAATCGAAAAGAAATGGAACTGGAATAGACATCAAAATCTCAAGAACGCAAATACGAAAAATCGCTAAGAAAGGAGGAGCTCTTGCTGCTCTACTGGGTCTAGGAAGGATGCTCTTACCAGTAGCAGGAAAAGCTCTCGGACTTGGAGCATTAGGTGGACTTGAATCGTTTGGTTTATAAAAATTCCTTGGAAAGATTAGTGGAAGTGGAATTACTATTCCTTACGATAAAATAAATAACCTAGGACCAGTCCTTCCATACTTAACAAAATCTTAAATCAATCAAATAGAACGTGCTATAAAAAGAGGATCTAAATTAAAACTACAAATAACGCCGAAGCACAAAACTGGTGGACTATTACCTTTGTTAGCGCCGTTGTTAGGTATTAGTGATATAAGTATGTTTGGAAAAGCGCTTAGTGGAAGAGGAATGAGCAATAAATCTGGAAGAAAAGAAGTACACTCGACAGATCAGCTCTAATGTTGTCAAAGGGAAAGGACTAAAACCTAGAAAACGTGTTAAAAAAGTCATGGTCTAATACTAGGACCAAACCGTCCTTTCAGAAACATTCAAATCGTAGGAGACACACTTTAAAATACAAAAAAGAGCCAATAAACAGTTCCGAAATTTTAAAATGGATTAAAAGTCCAAAAATAAAAAAAACTTTAATGAAATATTTTCAAGGGACTCACTACCTAAAAAATTAAAGAACGGATTCTATATCATAAACCTCGACGATGCAGTAGGACCAGCAACTCATTGGGTAGTAATAAACGTAAAAAAGAAGTCCGAAGAAAGGAAGAAAAACGATCAACTGGTGGACTATTTCGACTCGTTCGGGATGAAACCACCAATAGAACCAATGAAACAACACAAGGAAAAACATTTTATGAAGTAATAAGCCACTAAAACATAGAAACATGTATTACAACGAATTATTTATAAAATTTTACACAAAAGAATTATCTAAACAAGTAACATGATCTACGAATACATATATGAAAAAGTTCTAGACCTTATGTCTGCTTTAGTGTTGTGGAAACCTGGAAAGAAAACACTAAAAGAAATAGATAGAATTATCAACTTTATTAACATCATGAATAAAAAAGTAGAAGAAGCATTAGCAAAACTTTACGAAACAATTATCGAACTAAAAAAGTTAAAAGAAGGACGAGAAAACCTAATAAAGGAACTAGAAAAAATCATAGAAGAGATAAACGACATAATCAACAAAATACAAGACTAGTTGGTATATTTCGTCTAAATAAACTTCTACGTTTTAAATAACTTAAAAAATTTAAAAGAGCTGGAAAACGTAGAAGAGCAATAAATGAAATAAAAAATTCGAATGAAGGAAAAAAAGTAATCGAAAATTTGTCAACTCAAAGATTATGGGTTACAACATAGGTTACGAAACACTCAAAGAAGTAGAAGGAAAGGAAGGATCGCAAGGACCTCCAGGTCCCAAAGGAGACAAAGGTCCCAAAGGAGATAAAGGAAACATTGGTCCACAAGGTCCGAAAGGAGACAAAGGTGACAAAGGAGGTAAAGGAAACACTAGGTCACAAGGTCCAAAAGGATCGAAAGGCGAACAAGGAATACAAGGTCAAAGAGGACCAAAAGTGATAAAGAGACAAAGGTCCAAAAGGCGATAAAGGCTCTCGAGGTGAAAGAAGTCTTCAAGGTATGCAAGGAAACATCGGCCGAAGAGGTGAAAAAGGTGGCAGAGGCGACAAAGGACCAAAAGGTGATAAAGGTGATTCTGGTTCTGCAACAGAATTCACAAAAGACGTGGATGCAAAAGGATTCGAACTTAAGAATTTAAAAAATCCTTTGACAAGCAAAAGTGCAGCCACAAAAAAATACGTAGACGAAGATTTCTATTGTAAATTCACAAAGAATCTCTTCGACAACATCAATCGATCAAATTTTAGATTACCAACTACGATAGTTAAAACTGTAGATGAAGAATTACAAAATTTTTACGTCAAACCACCATCGTTACTAGTAAAGAAAACTGATAATCAACCAGCAACGATAATTTGCGATATCGGCAAAATAAAAAACAAGGAAAAAATAACTGTCAGAATCGAAGTAATATCAACAGCACAAATCAACACGATTTCCGAGGTGAAGCAAGATTAGCAATCGTTGGACAAATAGCTGCTTCAGAAAATATGGAACTGAGTACAAGGCATATGTAAAGGATGTAAAAATAGAATCCCAAACTGGTGATTACATCCAAACTTTATTGATGGATCTCCAAGCTAATAGTAACTCAATCATGGCATTTTATATTTCAGGTACAAAAGGGGATATCACCGATCTTTCACCTCTAATGAGCGAATTAACATATGCTGCAAGGCAACAACTTGAAATAACATCAGCTGATGATTATGATTGCAAAAACAAAAAGTTGACAAACGTCAAAGTACCAACACAAAACTTAGACGCCGCAACTTTGGGCTATGTAAAGAACGAGATCAGTTCATCGAAACGCGCACCAATAGAAGTAGCAACTAATGGACTTGGTTTTCTAGAAATAAAAAATCTAACAGTAACTAGGGGATACAACACAAGAATAACAGCAGTCGATGAAAAAATCGAGGCATTTTTAGGAAAACACTTTGTTGAAACACCAATTGGAAAAGCAACATTCGATGCAGGAGTGGAAGGATCTGTCATATTCGATTATCAGCAAATGTTCACATGGTATCAAAGCATTAGAATCGATGTGATAACAAACGTTCAAGACAGTTATCCAACTTTAACAGCTGAAAAAGCACCAGACATAGATTTAAACGTGTCGTACGAAAAAATTCCAACGGACAATGACTACAAAAGAAGCATCAACATCTTCGTAGGTAAAAATACAAACATAGTAACAAAACTTCTTGTAAAAACAACAGTAACAAAAACAGAAATAGTTTTCTATTATATTTATGGAATGATTTTCGATTCAGATGAAAGAGAATACCTTCCATTCAATTTAGGTCCTTTCAACGATAAGATCGGTCTCTACGAAGACAGAATCAATGCACGAGAAAGAAAAATCGTAAATCTAAAGAACCCAACAGAACCATGTGATGCCACGACAAAAACATACGTAGATCATTCCATGCGACATTTTGTTCATGGAACACAAAACTACTTCGACTATTTAAGAAGCTTAAACTTCAATGTAATCTCAGGTTACAAAAGCGATGTTGGCAACGTGCTCGATACACAAAGCTATACAAAAAAATACCACATAAGCCCTCCACTCCTAGAAAGAACGTGCAATAGTAGAACATTTCCTTATATTCTCTCTCGACTTAGTTTCTAAAATTCAAACAAACCACGTCACAACAATAATTATAACCCTATTACCAAATGGAGGAAGAATGAGTAGAAAAGCGATCCTAAACAAAGGTTCGACTACGTTTCAAACGAAAACATCTACATCACAAGAAGAAACACAACCGACCCAATAAAACTAAGAATAATGACAAAAACAACAATCGACTCTAAACTATCATATATCATCTATGAAACACCATATGCAACAAACGACAACGTAACTATTCCACCTTTCTATCTCGAACTCTTAAGAATACCAAATAGAATCGAAAGATGTTACACGATAGAAAAAGGACATAGAGAAAACATAATAGACGTAAAAACTGTTGGAGTATATGATAGAGCAAGTTGATATGGTGAATTTAGTGAAGAGTGAATAAAATACCTCGTGCCGGACTCGAGCAACACAACCTACTACTACAAATTCAATATAAATCTTGTACCAAACGCGAAAGCATATTTCCAATTTACTTTTTCGTTTCGAATTTACCTATCAAACATAACTTTAAGACAAGAAAAAAATACTTATCGTGGCATTTGGAAAACCTACTACGTAGACGAAGCAAACATAACTGGTCACGAAATCGCAAATTTCAATTGGAATAAAAAGTGACCGTTGTCCAATTTGGTCAACAAAATAGGAACAAAGGAGTGACACAACTTCTGTTAAGGCTAGTAAGAGGTAACCTAGGTAAAGAAGGAAAAGTATACGGAATCGATTTCGAAACAGAGACAGTTATCCGAACGACATTAATGGACTTCGTGTAAACACAATCATAATTCCAAATCAAAGTTCATCAACAACACCCCGATATCACTATCATTAGGAAACGAAACTTGGAATAGAGTCATTTTTCCAACTAAAAATTGCAGAACGGAATTACATGAGAAAGAGAATGGTGATAAACTTCAACTACATCGACAAAAATCTCACAACGGCACAAGAATTAATGTTAAAAAAACTTTACATATTCTATCATAGAAAGTGTATGTGTTACAAATATGCTTACACAAGATTAAAAAAATAGGTTCAACGATAACGATTTCATCAATAGCCTTAACAAGCATTAGAACAGTAGTTGGATCAGTAAAGTTGAATTCAATAGTTCTTGAAACTATAACAGGCTGTGGAATATTAATACAAGGATTCGCAAAGATGAAGAACTACGACAGACTAAAAGAATCAACAATGTTCGCTTTCCAAAGTTATCAAAACGTTCTCAACAAAATAATATCTTGTTTGAGAGGTGAAGAATATAACTCGGAAGAACTAACATTGGAACTTAGATGGATAGATGATTCAATAGCTGAAACAACACCTTTCGTTGGTGGGTATGAAAGAACATACGAAAAAAATTTCAAATCTCAAGAATCTCTCGAATCTCATCACCAACTCGATCATATATCAAATCCCACCAAACATCAAACCTCCGCCTAGTACCGCGAAAACGAGCAACACCCCAGCCTCTGCTACACTTCACTCCCACCATTCCAAAAACCTAGGCAAGATCTAACTTCACCAATAAGATCAATTATCGTAATTATCTTCTCTCCTTGTACTCTAGAAATCTCTATACCTTCAAAACATGCATCCATCATTACTTTTCTAACATGATATTTCCTATTGTACTTTGGCGATCTACGAATCTTATGACGATTTTCGTAAAAATCAAAATAACACTCATTAACATATTTACAACCAGCAACAACGCCACATTTTACACAAACGATAATTCCATCAACTGTTCGTAATTCTTGATTTTCACAACAATTCTCTGCATAACAACTCATAACATCACTCTAAATTTTATTTTTCGAGTAACTTTACATTTGCAATTTTTTTTAAGTTTTTTGTCCTCGTAATTTCTCTTTATTATTTTTTTGCATCCGTATTTTTCTGACTGTGCTCGTAATTTCTCAATATTCTTTCACATATTACAAAAATTCTCTTATATTATTTCCAAATTCATTTTCCTATATTATTTTCAAACGTAACCTTTCCATTTTTTTTAATTACCCTTTTCTCCTAATTTTTCTTTTTTGGCTGTGCTCGTAATTTTGCAAAAAAAATGAAATTTCGGGTAAATTTACATATTTTTAAAAACATTTTTTGAATTTTTTATGTTCATAATTTTAAGTGTGCTTGTAGCGCAATCAATTATTCTCCTTAGTAGAGCCACAAAAAACCAACAATACTCATGTTTCAAACATCTTATATTATTTCATTATATACTGTGCTCGTAATCCAAGTGTGCTGGTAGCCCTAATTACTATACTACTAATTAACTGGGTTCGCGGAGAACAAGGGTGTCAGAACTGTGGAGTACAGTGCCAGGAATATAAGGAGAGCTCTAAAGGAGAAAAAGGAGAGCATTGACAGCGCTCGGCGATACAACAACTTAATATCAATGGTTGTGAAATTGGTGACACAAAGTGGGACTCTGTTTTTACTGAACGAGTACTGAGACTGGTACATGAGTGTGAACTATTATACAATAAAGCATCAGTTGCGCTTGCTCTCACTAGAACTGTTTGGCTTCCAAATGCTTCACAAGAGGACAGGCATTTCCCATCTCCAAGCACAGTTTCACGTTGGGATGACTAATATATGATATATATGTAGGCCCAACTCATCCAGGAAATCAAGGCCTACAGTGGATATTTTACATTGTGCGTCCTTTCCATAAAGGCCAACAGAGTCCACTTTATAATCAAAGTCTCCTACTGGTGACTTGGCAAGTCTTTTGTGTGCCTCACGTCTCAAGTGGTTGCAAGTCCATGTCCTGGCTCGCCCTTCACAAAATCAGAACATCGAGGGCACTTTTAGCACTCTGACAAGGATTCAGTCCACACACAGTAATGCATCTGTCAAGAAACAAGATAACGTTCAGTAGTTTCTAGAAAACAAAATTTATGCTGAACGCCCAAAACAGGTGCAGAAACCATCAGAAGTGACAACTGGAGACCATGATTACACAGCCAAGTACCCAAAGAACTATTACCGTGTGACTAAATCCAGCACAATATCTGTAGTTGAAAATGTGCTTGCCTCATCGATGACTACAAACGAACTAAAGCAAACTATTCAACGCCAGAAAGAGCTAAAATGTGCAGAGTTTTCACTTAGTGCTTCAGAAGCAGAACTGTACCGTACATTAAACGTCTCAGCACAATCATCAAAAAAGCGAATTCATACCAATCCCCTTGACAGAGCAAAAGAGTTTTCTGGAATCGTTGCCACCAAGAGAAAATTAAACGAGCCTGAGGAGTGAAGAAGACAACAGTGCATGGCAAGTGTTTTCAACCTATTTTAGAATTGTAATTTAAAGTAAAAAGTTTGAAATACAAACAATATTTTTAAAATTCAATTTTTGTAATCACTTCAAGTGAAAAACATCCATCATACTAATAATATCACATTCATTGAGATGTAATCTCGTTATTTGCGCACATCTCATCTGACGATCTGTGCTTGGCGAAACTCAATTTGGGCTAACAATAATTCGATCATTTTACTCCACACTGCAAATGTCCTCTATTTAACAAATATTCAGACGCTATTAGTGGAACAATCGCTCTATTATTCAATATTCAACAGACATTTCATTAATAGATATATTCAGTGTAGATCAAAACGATAGTCGGTACTGAAACAAAGGTCATCATTATAAAATAAATCATTATAATGCCACAATGAAAAGTTCTTGCTATTTTCGATAAACAGTTCCACACTGTACCGAATGTATGATCAAATCAACTTAACTTATTTAAATTACATAACATTATGTGAATCTGATTCATTATGTCCTGTATTTTAACATTCCAGGCGCCCTTGACCGTGGTGCTGCACACATCATCCTGTCGCTCGTGCGTTCTGCCGTGAAATGTGTCAGTTTCCGAGTCGTTCTCAATAAAGTTATACGGTTGAACTGATGCCTCGAAACAATGGCTCCCCGTTGACACTGTCTCTAACCTTTCTGTTTCTGCCCTTCTGGTTCAATTTGCAGTTGGATCCTTCAATTGCCCACCAAAATATTGAGTTTGTTCCAAATTCACCAGGCAGACATCTTGCTTTGGTTAAACAAATCGAATATTTACTTAACTTTTCCCCGATTACTTTCAAGTTAATGCAAAAGCTTTAAATACGTCAGTCTGCGATTTTTCTCCCTACAATCTGAAAAGAATCACAACCACGAGGTCAGCAGAACGGTTGAACATCCGGGTACTTTGTCCACAAACAAATCCAGCGGTTTGCTGCACCACAACAGTGCATTGTGGGTAATGTTAAAATGGCGGTCTCTAGGTAGTGAGGTTATAGTTGCCGGTGATGTCGATTTTTACCTTTCTTTAACTAATACCTGTTACAAAATGCGTGTATTTTGCAAAAAACGCATCTACAATAAAACGAGAAATAACTTGACTAATAAAACAATGACGTCTTAATGGCTTCAGGACCAGCAAAACGCGACATTGGTTCTAGCAGGATAAATTTTAACCCTTGCTTAAGTATTCAGTTGAATTTGTTTATCGATTTAATAAGAAAAATTTGCAATGACGTCATCATGACGTCATCAACAATTTGGAACTCACTCGTACCCATATATGTACATCATAGTCCAATTAATATTCTTGCCAAGTTTCATTAAGTTTAACTTAACACTAAAAAATGACGATGTGGCAGCCGAATCGCCCGCCCCCGGTACGTTTGAGGCCAAGAAACTGTATTTGTAATTAATATGATAACATAACTTGTATTTTGTAACAGGCTTTAGGCCTTCTCATCATTTTTTTTTTTTTAACAATCTTTACTTTGTGACAAAGTATGAGTTTGATTTCGTAACAAGCTATATTCGTAACAAAAAGGACACACTTTTATTAAAGTTTCGAACAAATGTTATATCTGTCACAAATGTTAAGGAAAACAAACTCAAGCTTTCAGTTCGCAAAGTCTGTCCATTATCTTAGCTTATTGTAGTAACTGCGTCCGTTCGGCCTGAGGTAAGGCATCAGTTTTCTAAGGTCATTGCAAGTGTTCAAACTATAATCCCGGCCGAAAAAACACAAAGCAGAAGCACAAGCTCCCGCACCCCAACTCATTGTTACACGACTTTCAGAACCGTTCGATTGCACCGGCCGCCGCAACACTGAAAAAGGAGAAAAGGGCACGGATCTGTTTCAAGGTTTTTGTCCGGAATTGTCTGAGAGGGCAAAAGTCACTTTTACGCATGCACATTGCCGTTAAAGGGATACTTAAAATTTTTCGTAGGCAAAGAAATAATGCAAATAGCGACATGACGCTTAGTGTCTTTAAATCTTGGAGCTGTTTTTGTTTGAAAAACTAACCATAATTAAACGAAACAAACTTGAGATTTATATTTTCTATTGATTTTCTGTTGAGCAGAACTGACGAATTTAAATAAAAGCAGACTCGACAAGCTGAATAAAATTTAAGTTGTTTTTACGTCGGTTGTACTAAACAAAACAATAACGATATTGTGGTTGATCGATGCGTTCTTGTACATTTCCCTAACGGAAAAGTTTACATTACTTTGTGCCAGAGTATTAAGAAAGTTTACAAAAAATGGAGAAATTACCTGAAGTCAGTGCTGGTAGATACTTAGTAAGGTTTCGAATAGATTTTTTCCTAGACTTCACTGAACTTTAGCTGGCCATCTAACTTAATTTGTGTATTTTAGTGCATGGCGCGCTGGATGCAGACTGGGGGTTAATTCATACCACGGGTTACACCACGAGTTACACTAACAAATTTGCTGTTTAAACTCTGTTGTTTGTGTTTACAAACTCAGTTGTGAGTCTACAGAAGTGTTCTTTACACATGCAACACTTGCATTAGTTTTTTGTCCAAATAATAAAGTGGAGAAAATTGCAACGGTCAACACTACTGGAACAAGAACGGTAAAATGTAAAATATGATATTTCTTTTATGAACACACGGGTTACACTTGATCTTGGGACTCATACCTTACCAGAACTCATGTGTATTTGAAAGAAAACACCGTCCATGTTGCAAATAAGAGTTGATACTTTATGTGAATAAGGAATTTCAAAGAA
>JANVCK010294374.1:0-14279 GCA_026546655.1 Epizoanthus illoricatus
CCATTTGATATGGTGGGGTGGGGGTAGAAGAATGATTTGCAAGCAAATATTTTTTTTGCCTTGGAATGGACGTGCAAAATTTTTTTCGCCTTTAGTTTGAGTAGTTGGGGCACGGTCACACATAAATGTGGGACGTGGTCACTGTTTCCTGCCGCCGGTGTCTTATCGGAAGAACTGATTAACTGCGACAATTATGCCGGAACGAATTCGCCATACTTGATGACATTCGACCATTCGTGAGCATCCGCACGTTTGAACTCAGTGAGATCTTGGTGTCATTACTCCATTAGCGACGGGAACGCGCGTGTCCATAAATATATCTATCCCTAGGAGTACTCCATTCCCACATGTTGGCTAAACGTGCCGCCCAATGGCCGAAGTAAGATTAAGGTTTTTGAAGCTCTTACTGTGATGTTTTACTGTGATATTTTACTGTGTTTCTCTTAAACTTCTCTCGTGCTCTACAACTGCCGGCGTGTTTATTATCACAGCTTATAGATACTCGCAGCCATTTCCACGTGTAGTTTTTTTGGCTCCACGCACTGCACAATAATTTTAGTTGGCCATTTGTTTAATTAAGATCGCCAAGACGATCCTAAGTCGTTTTTTTTTCTTTGCTTGAGTTTTACTACCCTGGGTGCCAGAGGTTCTTCTCGCTCACGATACGACCGACAGCGAAAAATGAAAATAACAGCGAGGCCGAAGGTCGAGTGACAAAGCGCGAGATCGGCCTCAGACCTCACGGGTTTCGTCATGTCGATCGTATCTTGAGCGAGAAGAACCTCTGGCACCCAGAGTAGAGTTTTACTAGAATCCTTTCAATTTGCCCACGTTGATGATATGTCTAGAAAAATTTCTTAATTTCTTGTTTAGGCCTCTACATACATTTTTCGTACTATTAAAGTAAAACTTAGTGCATAGTGGCTCCTAAGTTCTACTTAGGAGACTAGTGCAAAGTCACATATTACTATAACAAACTTGGTCATTGAATTTCTGGCGTTTGATTGGTTCCACAACTAATGCTTATCAGCGCATAACCATGCATTGTACCTTATATGGAAAACAGCTGTTTCTAAAAACGGAAATGAACTCTAAAATCCGCTTGCTTTACACCAAATTCGGATAGTTTTCCTAGAATGAGTTTTTCCTTAACATTAATAAACTTTTAAATGCGTTTTTAAGAAATAAAGTTATTACTATTATTATTATTATTATTATTATTATTATTATTATTATTATTATTAATGTTATTATTGATAATAATTTCAATTGGTTTACACAAAATTAAAAAGAGAAAATATTATAAGTTATTTTGTTTTTATTCCACTCACACTTGTAGGATATGAGACGATCTTCATCTCAGATGGTGTTCGTGGAATAATGATATTTATTACTACTAATAATAACACAACCAATAATAATACAAAAAGTCCCCAGAATAAATTATCCCCTGTGGTCACAAACGAAAGCAGTTGCCCCCCCGTACACAGCAGTCTCTGGGATTTATCTTCATTCACTTTTTTTCAAAATACTTACTACTGTCACTACTAGCCATTTTCAAAGCTCATCTGCCATAGATCATTGTTATTTCAGCCATGTTCTACCTGTTCAGCGGATGAGAATCGTATAGTTTACCAATAAAAGATTTTAAAAAAAATAATATTCAGAGCAGCATTTGGTTAATTGGTACGAGAAATAGCGAATAAATAATGTAATGTGAACTTATTGGTTTTTCTGGCGGGCTTTGCGTGGTTTTATTCCGTTTATTAGGCGGGCTTTGGTTTCGAAAATTAACAGCGAAAATAAACCGCGAGTTATGGTTATTTGAAAATCGTAAATTATTCCATTTTGTACTGTGTTAAAATTTTCTTATCGAAAAAAAAAACAATTGTGTTTTTCAATTGTGAAGTTTAAAAATCTGATAACAAGAATGGAAAGCAGGTAGTAGGTTTATCCTTGTCAGCGTTGTTGTATTGTGCTGTTTGTTCAGCTTTGGTACGTCGGGAGGTCGAGTCTGCTCTCCAGTGAGCTGTACATTTTGCATCAGGTTCATTGTCTTCCTCGCCACGTGATTGGTCAATAGCCACCGTCTGCTCACGTGGGTTTACCGCGCATGGCTGGTGAGCTCGAGAATGGGGGTTCTCTTCTCAACATAAAGGCACATGGCGGAGCGGTAAAGAAATTGCCTGAAATTTGGTACGTTTTACTCGAATACTCGGCCAGCCAGGCTGCAAGTAACCTTCGAAGACGCAAACTGAAACACTCAAAGTGCCATTTGTGTGTTTATCAGGCGTGTCACTGAGTAGAAGGTTGCTTGTACGGTCAGTTCGTAGAGACTCTTACAAGACTTGGTGTGTGTGTGTTGTATTATGACTGAAGTCGAGAGTCTTCCCACGACAACGCCGGAGTTGACCAATGATGGTATCTGTGCTACGGACAACCAGCAAGACTTAGAACAAGATATCGAAAAGGAAACTATAAAACAACATTCTGACGAACCTAAATCGTACGTGGAAACCTCAAATGAAGACGAAAAGCCAAAGAAAGACTCACCAACATCAGCCTTAGCACCACCCCCACCGAAGAATCCATGGACCAGGAACGTGAAAGCAACAAATGAAGGTAATAGTTATTTTGTCTTTGTCTGGGCTTCAAACTCGTCTTTATACTAAGTATATTTTGTATTTAGTTGTGGCCCCAGTTGTTGTAGACAAACCAGCGCCTGGTAAAGTTAACAAGGAGTCCAAGCGAAGAGGCAAAGTAAGTCTAGAGGAGCAGACAATTTTCTTGTTAATACTTGGGCGCTATCTTTTCGCCTTTGCTGACGTAGATGGTGGTTCTCTCACAGGGATCAGAGTTCGCTGATATCACAAACTGGCCTAAACCCGGTGAAGTTGGTGCCTCGGCAACCATTAAAGATTTGAAAGTGAGTGAAGTACGTGTGCATTGCCAAAGCAATTATATAGCGAAACTTGATTTCTTGACGTGGGGAGAGTTGTGCCTGTGGCAGAGCGGTCGTCAATTCACCTCGTTTGTTTTTTACGTGTTTCATAATTTTCATAGGACAAGGCTGTAGCACCTGTTAAAAAGGAAAATGTCGAAGCTGAACAGAGCCCGGTCCAAAACTCGTCCGACGACCAAAAAAGTACACCAAAGAAAAAAGGTACGCTAAGTCAACGTGTTATTTTTGAGGGCTGCAGTGTGACACTCATTATAAATTCGTTTGACTGAATGATAAATTCGCTGGGAGTTTCGTATTCAAATATTAATCATCTGTGTTTTTTAAGTGTTAAGAAGTGGTTATTTTATAAATGTAGCAGTCTTCTAAACGGGATGCATAGAGAGGCTTTTCTCAAATGAGCATTTGGCCCTAGGCTATCACTCAGACCTTGCCACTCGAGCCATTCAATTCGATATGCTTTGATGACTCGAGTGAGATGATACTACTGCGGCTTGGTTTTGTTTATCGTTTTTTGTAGCAAGTTCTATTTCTAAAGAATACTTCAATATTGATATAGGATAGCTAAACAGAGAGATTTTCTCTCATCTATGATTCTATTTAGAGAATTGTACATCATATATATTCATATTAGTAGTGAGGTGAATTCAGGCCAGCCAGTTATGCCTTATGGCTGTTTTAAAAACTAGCAGTATAACAATTGTATTTATGCATTCCATTGTTTCACACCTTTACTCAAGAGTTGCTGCTCATATTCGTTGTTGTTAAGACATTTATAAATTGTTTAGAGCCAAGATTAACTTTTGAGACTTCATGGGAACTTACCTTAAGGTTTTTTTCTGGCACTGAAGATTTCTAGTAGTTGTGAAGTCAGTGCCTTCAAGTTGACAAATTAGGTTTTGGCTACTGGTCAAACTGAAAAGTCTATAGTATGATTATGGAAGTTTTGTCATGTGAGTATGGGCATTTTATTGTCTGATTTAGGACATTTATATTTTGTACATGTGATTGATGACATTTTGACATGTGGTTACAGATGTTTTGTTACATGATTATGGAAACTTTGTTGTGTAATTAAGGACATTGTGTTGCGTGATTAATGTTGCCATGGTAACAGTTGTTTAAATGTTTGTTTAAAACAAGTTGACGAACTTCCAAAGTTCATGATTGTGATTATCCTAGTCCTTGTATAGTTTTGTGATTCTTTAAAGGGATCCTTGGCTGTTTTTAACAAGTGACACCCAAAATGTTCATTAAACATAAATTAGTCCATATGCATAGCAGAAAAGCGTTAATTTTGTCCGGTAAGAGTGTAAATTGGAATTCTGTGAGGGTTATTTGACCATTTGAAACTCGTAGGTGTCGCCATCTTAAAATGTGATGTGTTATGGTTGCAGTGCCAGGCCCCACTCTTTAAAATACAATGACAATGAACGAGAGTGGGGTCATAACACATCACATTTCAAGTGCATTTGAGAGCAAAAGTGTTTTTCAGCCGTGGTTCCCTTTAAGGTATGCAGTCTCTTGTTGGGGTTTCGGATTGTTTTCTGTGTGTTGGTAAAGATGGGATAGCAGTATGGGGAGGGGGCTGAAAGGGGATATTTGAATCCACTGATTCAATGCATTTTGGCAGTCAAATCTGTTGATCTGCAATTAATTTTGCTTTAATCCAAATATGTGATGTTTCATGATTGGAAATGTGAATTCACCAATCTGTTACGTTGTGATAGCCAAAATCTGATGATCTGCAATTTTCTTAAATACAAATTTTGGTCCAAGAAATCAGATGAATTAGAATCTGTTACAATGATAGGATCTGCAAAACTAACAGAACTTATCTCTAAAACATGAAATCCAAACAAAATTATAAGCAAAGTCCAGCGATGTGCTGACCCCTTCACCCCCAGGATCTGCCTGATCATCTGAGGCTGTTGGTTCACAACTCTTGCTAATCTATTATTTCAGCTGTGTTAATCTTAGGCCCAGTAAACAAGGCATGTTCTCCTAAATGTTGTAGTCTGTGATAATCACTGGCTCTGATTTTGTGACATTTGGTGCTCTACTGATAGTTCCCTTGCAATTTGCCTATAGCTAGTATTGTAGAGATGTTTGAAGATGTGCAAAAACTTCATGGAATTTTCTATAACACAAGGTAGATAGTTTATGTGCCAGGATCATGCATGAAACAGACATCCATTCTACTGACCTCTTCAATGCTTTTCTTTATCTGGAATAAGAATTCAAGTGCATTTATATCAATATGGTAACATTTTCCTTTATATTTTGTTCTTTTCATATATTTATACAGCTATATTGACTTGCAGTTACATATGATAAAATGGTGAAAGTGCAATCCGAAGTCCTTGCAGTATTAGTTTTTATTTTCTCATTTACTGATTAGAAATATTATTAATAATGGTTACAGCACTGCAGACTCTACCATTACCAGCACTATGCATTCCTGGCAAATGTTTTTGAGTTAATAAAGGATTAGGATCAAGATGAAACTTGAGAGATATCAGACCTTTGGATAAACATGTCAAAATGAGTCTAGTCAAAGGTTCTGACATGTCCTTAAGCTTTGCCTGGATCTCACTCCATTGAAATGTCGAAAAGGTATAAAAAAAGTGTTGTAAATGTGTCAAAATGTGTCGAAAAGGTATAAAAAGTATGTTGAAAACATGTCAAAAATGTGTTGAAGATGTTTCAGAAATGTGTCGGAAGTGTGGAATATGAGTCCTGAAGAAAAGTTGATGGTGGACTGGTAATGGTAATACTTGCAGTGCAGCTCCTCTGATCCCATTGGGGTTGTACATGCATAGCATGCTGTGGATATTTGTACATTTTTTATTTTCAGAACTGGAGTCAGATTTTACAATTCTTGGTTTTCACTTGACGTCACAGCTGCCATGTTTGTGTCCCTTAACGATAGAGTTGTAATTACTTTATTTTGTTCTGGACACAAACATGGCAGCCGTGCCCTTTCTCATTCGGATCTCTGGGGGAGTGGGTGAAAACCAGCAATAGCTACAGATTGTTTTCACACAAGAAATTGTGCAAGAAAACTTGATATTAGAACAATATTTTAAATGTTCTGTACAGAGCAGGTAAAAATGTACAAATGACCGAAATTTTGGAGCAGCTGGGTACTTCGTAACAGAGCAACAATTGGGTAACTGTGAGTGATCCGTGTTTGAGCAATACTTCTTGAAACATTGATTAATAAATTAGAGGTCCAGTAATCTAATCTTAAATTAATAATAATAATAATAACAATAATAATAATTATTATTATTACTATTATAATGGGCCTAGCTTGGATTGGAATTAGGTCTAATCCTGGGTTGGTGTTGGTGGGCTTCTGAGGAACCTAGGCCCTGGAGTATTCTTGGGGGAATTGTGAAGGCTGTTTTATTGTATTTTCATAAATATCGCCTGGAATTGTTTTAAATAGGATTTAGAGGAACAAGACATAACAAATAGTGACAAATTTTGGAATGAAATTTGAGTAAAAAGTCCTAGTGAAATGCCAAAACCACAGTTTCTAAAATGTGACAGGGATTTCTGAATCTCACGTATTGATGTTAAGTTTGTTGATTCACATTCCACTTCCATCTGTGTCATCTTGCAGTTTAGCTCAGCTTTATGTGTACTGTTTTTTGCTTGTTGGAAAATTTACATCGATTTGGGTTGTTGGATAACATTTGGCCATATTTTACAAGAATGAGGCAATGTGAAATTTCAGTACTTTGGCCATACACTAGACAGTGTCCATTCAAAGGAAGATGGTTGTATTGATTCCCAGTGGATCAGTAGCAAGAGGCAAGCTCATGCCCAAATGAACCATATTCTAAACAGTCAAGTTAAAACATATATTTATTTTTTGTTATGCTGCAATATATGACTTTCTTTGTTGTTTGCAGTTCATATTTCTACAATGTTTTGAGATGTCAGAGAGAATTAAGATGTCCAAATCATACTATGACCAGATCTGTTCTCCATGTGGTTTTGCAACAACATGTTGAGCACTGGTTTCATGAAGAGCTCTGTTACTGAATCATGATGTTTTAGTTCAACAAAGGCTTTTTGTAGTTATGGTGTGCTACATGTATGTAATATACAAGTTATGAGAAGTGAATACAGTGAACAAATTAGGAGAACACCCAATATTTCTTGGACAATATCTTGTCACAAGTTCAAAAATATCTGCACAAACTCTTCTTTTTTGTAGTGTTTAGTTTCAACTGAAAAGTTTAAGATTCCCAGTCAGTCTGACGTTTGAAACAACAAAAACCCTTTAGAAGTCATCATAGGTTTACATATTTCTTATAACTGAAATTGAAGTAAAGCCAGACAAAAGTTGACCTAAATGACTTGGATATACTTGAATTTGTCTTGACACTAAAATCACTGATAAGAAAATATAACTTCCTTTGAAAATGAATTAAATTCACAGCTCTTCAGTTTGCTTCAGGCAATATGTTGTTTTACATTTACTTTAAGTTTTAGATTTCATGTTTTAGGCTGTTAACCACTCTTGATTTATTTTTACCAACCTGTCTTTACAAATAGAAGAGTGGAAGTATTGGTTGTCATGGTGCGACTTATGACTCTGAAGAATGAAGAACTCTGGGGACTTCTATTAACATTTTTTTCTTTGTACAACAGCCACATATGACAAATTAAAAAATTTCCACAAGATGTATTACCTTTAGTTTTTCATTTGGATGAGTACAAATTGTGGAAGAGTTCCTGCACAGTGCAACTGTTTTAAAAGACCCTTTTGTGAATTTTTCTCATATACAATGTTGTTTGATTTTGTAGCATATTTGCAGTAAGTATGATATTGTTGGATCAGGTTTTCAGTGCAATGTATAATTTGTATTTAAAAGAAACTTGAGCAGGGTTCCCAGTCATTGAAAAGTCATGAAATTCAGGAAAATGGTTTTAGGTCATTAATGGAAATTCAGATTTTCACCCACACTGATTCTTGTTGTTTTAGTAATTTGTTGTGAAAAGAAAATCTGGGTGATATAGGGAGGCATAGGTGCTTTTTCCTGCACTTGTACACTGCTCTTGCACTATTTTAGGATGTGGAAAGTGATATAGGACCTTAAATAATCTTGGAAATTCATTCCCAAGTTTGTGAGTGAACCGTGTTTAGGTTGTGCCATAGTGTAGTTGATAAGTAACCATATTTTATCACGCATAAGCTGCAAATTTTTTCAGGTTTCAGTTCAATTTTTCTTTGGTTCAGAGGTACAAGTTCGGGGTGTGGCTTGTATGTGAGATCTTTCAGTTTGAAAATTTTTTCACCTTTCAAAAGGCCTTCAACACACTTCACAAAGACACATACAAAGTAATGATTGGATTATAAAAGAATACCATGGCCTCTGTTGTTGATTTCTTGATCATTATTGACCAGGTATAACTTCACAACAAATCCTGCATTTTAACGAGGAACTTTGCTTCACATTTTTAGTGTTTCTGGCATTGTGATTTCCTGAAAACAGATAAAATGGCATGAAAATGTCTTCCTTTACAGTTCATGGCAATCCAAAGTACTTCAACTTTGCAAAATCTTGAAGAACTTGAGCTAAACATGTGCCAAATTGCTCCTTCGTGTTTAGCCTCTGTCTTGGATTGGTGTAGCAACTGCTGGCCACAACATTTGCAGGTTCAAATATTGCCGCCATGTGAGAGGGTTTTGTGATATTCGTGTTTTCTGAGTGTGTTTTCGCAGTACATTTTGTTCATAAATGGTGGAAAGGAGACTAGTAGAGAGAATATATGATCATATTTTGGTCTGAAAGTTGTAATATCCCAAGACATTGTTGATTAACGTGGACTGTGCTTCCTATGAATATAAGCTTGTGAAATCTTACTTTTTCTCAGTCTGCCCTTTGTTTTTCACATAATTAGTAGTAATAGTCTATACCCCTATGCTGTGCATTGTAACTTACATTTACCCTGTCCGTGGCTCTTCAGTCATGTATCATAAGTAATAGTAAATATGGACATATTAAGTAAGCTATTTTGTTTAATATAGGAGAAAATAATATTCTTGGCTATGTCTTGAGTGATCATGATATTGTTTTATAATTACAGATGGATAAAAGAGTTTGTTACTATTTTTGACAAATGTTTGTTTATTTTATAAGGAGCTCGCCAAAAGTGGGTTCCCCTGAACTTAGATGTAGATGGTGAAGGTAATTCTGGAGGGACGGCTGGTTCCAATCCTGGCTCTGCACAGACGTCTCCAGATGCAAGTACGCCAACAAAGGAAAAAGGACACAAGTCCCCTAGTTATAGGTTTGGATCAACTACCTCATCCACAATTGCCAGTGGTACTCAGCCCAGCAGGGGATCAAGAGGTGGGCGTGGTGGGCGTGGTGGTAGGGGAGGGCGTGGTCGTCGAGGATCACCTAGAGGTAAGATAGTTGTATGTTTTGCATGGTTTAAAATTAACAGAATTTATCATCTTCAATTTGAACATTTTTCCACTTTCTAAGAATCCTCCAAAACACCTCTGAAACACATGTGAAGTAAAGATTGGATAATAAAATAATCTTTTACTGTTTATTACCTTCCAAATTTCTTCAATGGTACAAAAACTTGAATGAAGAACTTTTGCTAAACATGTGTCAAATTTATCTAGTTACTTTGGCCTCATTTCTGACCACGAGGGAGACTGGGTACTGTGAAGCACTGAAAGCAGAATGCTTGAGGCCTAGACAAATTCAAAATTCCAGACTAATTCTGGACATCGGAAGGCATTGGAGATGCGGGAAAGCCTGTCGCACATGAGAGGAAACAGCTGAGCTAATTGCCTTGCGAGACTTCTTGCTCAGCCAGTTCCTCTCATGTACGGCAAAGTTTTTGTGAGAATATGGCCTCTCAGGGCCATGAGGAAAATATCTGTCATGTTTGATATTTTTTTGCCAGGCTTGCAAATTCCAGGCTCAGCCAGATTAATTAATTAGTCAATAAAAATGAATGGAAAAATGAATAAAAATTAAGAAAAACACGTAGTTAACAAGCACCTATTTATAACTGTTGCAAGTTCACGATGGAATACAGGTTTTACGAAATCTTTCAGCTTGGCAGGAAAGCTGTTTCAAACAATCATTCAGTTTCATGGCTCAGGTTTGATGACAAATCCTCCAGTTTCACAGCAGGCGTCAAAGTTTTCCCACGAGTTTCAAGGCAGGCGTGAAAGCATAGCTTTCAATTTCACATCAGGCATGAAAGTTTTCCCTTCAGTTTCATGCCAGACATGAAAGCCTAGCCTTCAATTTCATGTCCAGCGTAAAAAGCTTTGTTTCATGTGTGAACAAGAAGTGAAAGTTTGGACTAACGGTGTGAAATTGCTATTTTACCTGTCGTGACCATGAAACATTTTCATGTTTCATGCTAAAATCCATAACCTCCCATTTTTGCATGGAGATTAACCAGATGTTAATCGGGCCATATATATTGTGGGCTAAAATGGTATATTGTTATTTCGTGTCTCAGCTTATTTGTATGGTATACTTGATACTTCTAAATTGTCATCTTTTGTAGCTGTTGTCACAGAAATAAAATATACTACTATTAGTTGTAATCACTTGTATGTATTTCTATTTTAGACCAGCAACAGTACCAGTATCAGGGGGGTAACTACCAGTATGGTGGGGGATATGGTGGGTACACCAGCCCCACGTATTACCAACAGCAGCAGCAGCAGCAGCAGTACGGAGGCACATATTATTACAATGCCAGCTCGTCGTACGCTCCTGTTCCTGTGGAGTCTGTTAACCTGAAGGAATACATCAGGAAACAAATGTAAGTGTTGCATTAGGGAGCAGGTTAAAATATGCGCCTCAGATACAGCAGTCAGTGCATAGAACTTACACCAGAACAGATGGCAAAAGATCTGGGAGTAACACTTGACCTAAAACTTTCCTTCAGTTGTCATGTTGTTAAGACCGTCTCCTTCTTTTTTTCAAGTTTGGCACTGATTAACCATATGAAGCACACCTTTGAAAGAAGCTTACTTATTACAATTATCCAAAGCCTAGTTTTTAGTAAAATGTACTATTGTTCATCTGTGTGGTCCAACACTACCACAGCCAATACCTATAAACTTCAAGCACTGCAGAACTTTGCTTCCCGAACTATTACAAACACCGAAAAATTCTAACACATCACCCCTTTGCTACAGGAGCTCTGCTGGATCCCCGTCAAATCCTTTTTATTTTACCGTGATACAGTTTTAACATTTAAATGTATAAATGAAATGGCCCAAGCTATCTGACTAAGCAGTTTGTCAGTAGAAGAAGTATAAGTGGATGCTCCACTAGAAACTCAGAACTCTTAAATATACCATTATATAGGAGTGCCACAGGCCAAAGAAGTTTTTATTACCAAGCCGTTACCCTTTGGAATTCCCTCCCTGACCACATCAAACTCAGTGCCTCTATCAACGTTTTCAAGAAAAAATGTCACAGCTACCTTTTTAATATTTCTTAGATTTTTGTAGATTTCAGTAGATTTCATTAGATTTTGGATTGTAGATTTGTAGATTTGTAGATTGCAGATTGTAGATTGTAGATTTGTAGATTGTAGATCTGTAGATTGTAGATTTTATGTAATTGACTCTGAAAAACCCACAGGGGAGAGATCAATAAAGTATTGTATTTTAATGTTACTGCATTTATAAAGTTGTTTCATTATTCCATTCTCCATATTACTTTCCATACATTTTTTATCTGTCTTGATGTTAATATTATATACTTTGTACAGATGATAACTTGCCTGTCTCCAGGGCTGCCATTGATATTAGCATTTACTGCAAATGCCGAGGGGATTACCTTGGCTGAAATAAATAAAAGTGTCATTTCTTCTAATCATTTGTTGCAGAGAGTACTATTTCAGTGAGGAAAATCTGCAAGGGGATTTCTTCTTGAGGAAACAGGTAATAAATGTTTTCTGACAGAGTCCCTAGTACTTAGTGTTATCAGATTGTTTTTAGAGTTTGCAACATGTTTGCTTCCTGTTTCACTTGCCAGTCCAGGGGAAGATGAAAACATGAACAATGTGACGCATTATGATGGCCTTTCAGTCAAACTATTTGTTTGTCCAATGAGAAAGTATTTAGAAATAATCATAGTTCGTTCATTTCTACTGAACATGTTCGCTTGACAAATAAAAATACCATTTACATTCCAACATGTTTCACAGTCCAATCAGATGGCATGTGCATTCACTCAGTGTTCCTAAAACCAATCAAAAGTCTGGAAACTCGATTCATGTTCGGTTCGCGTTCAGTTCCGTGTTTTCATTTCAAGGACAAACAAAAAGCACTCTATGCAATAATTATTCTGTTCCATTTGGTCACCATAGTTAACAAATCCCCTTGAATTCTCACAACATTGCAGTTACTGTGTATGTACCACCAGTTAACAACAGCAAGATGAGCTGTAATCCATATGTAGAACCCAGAGATTTGTCCGAATTGACATGCATTTGATTATTGGTTTTGTTATTGTGTCAGATGGATGCAGAAGGCTACATTCCTCTCTCGCTCATTGCAAGTTTCTACAGAGTACAGGCTCTCACTCAGGATGTTAAACTTGTACTGGATGTAAGTTGCTAGATAATAGATAGAAATATTTCCATGCTACCTCGAGTAAGCACCAATACACTTATTTAGAATTTTAGGTAGAATGGGGGTGGGGCACTTGTGTGCATATGTGGAGGGGGGGGATTTTATAAAGATTAATTTTGACTTGGAGTTCAAACCTTTTAGATGCCTCTAGATAACAATTACAACAATAAGTATTTTATTATAATCTGGCTTGCTGTACTGGGAGAAGTTTTTGGTGTGGCCTAATCATGTTTCTTATTCACATTCAACCCTTTAACTTACATTTTCTAGCAGAAAGGGGAGGCAGTTTGCAGTGGGAAGGGGTAGTATTCATATTTTAAATTTCATATACTAGAGAGGACACTTTTAAAATTGAGTGGATGCTGAATGGAGAGGGCATTTTTACAAGGGTGTATGGCAATTGTGAGTTATAGGGTTTTGGGTGCACCAAAGGGCACTTCCGTTTGTTAGTATTCATAAGTAGAAGAAAGTAAGTCCTAGATATTTTAACCTGGTATACCCTTGAAAGTCCATGAATGGAGAAATAGCTCCCAAAAACTGAAGTAAAATCTTTTTTAATCCTTATGATCAAAAAGACTGATAACTGAACTTGGCATTGAAAGAATTTTTTATTATGGACTTTGTACAAAGTGATTAATATTATAAAACAATTTGAAAGGAGTTCTGGGCCGAGTTGCTCAATAGTTGATTAACGTTAACCCAGGACTAGGCCAAATGTTAGACAAGATTTCTGAACTTCTGATTAATTTGTTAATGTTTTAAGAAGTGATGTTCAAACATAGATCATTCACCCAATTGCCTAATCCAAAATTTTAGTTGTATACTTAGACTCTCCTAATATGCACTAAGCTGTTTCATTGGAGCATCTGACATGTTTATTTGATTAATTATTAATTAACGTGTTATTGTTTTATTGATAGTCGATGCAGGAAAGTGACAAAGTTGAAGTTAATGGTACAAAGATCAGAACTCTTGTCAATCCTACAGCCTGGCCAATCAACCCTAATGAATCGTTGACAGGTATAGCCATTTTGTGTACTGTAGTGCTATAATTGTATAATGTACTTATAATTTTATACTGTATTTGAATAAGTGTTTAATTGGCAGCAGATGCTTGGGGTATGATTTTAGAATGCATCAGAATGTAATTTACAATTATAGTACTTGTATTAAAAACAGTGTTTGTACTAAGTGTGGAAAAAGTCTTGGTATTCAAAGACCTGTTTTCTAGACGTGGAAAAGTCTGGAAAATAAAGTTAAGATCTGGAAAAAGTCAGGATTTTCTTTGTTAACCTGTAACTGCTGGTCTTTGTCTTTCAATACGTAATTTGATGATGATTTCTAATGCATTTATTGCTTCATCAGCAATTCATGTCTGGAAAAATGGAAAATTTTTTTTTTGAAAAAGTCTGGAAAAGTCTGGAATTTTGCATACAAAAATCTGTATGAAACCCTGTAAAAAGATCCACTGTGCCTATCTGGATTACCAGAGTTGTTTGTTCTCATTGAACATTTTTATCTAACGAATGTACTGGTAAACGAAGTTTGATGGAACAAAATAGTAAAAGTGCTAGATAAAGTGCCCGGCCCCTAAATGCAGTGGACATTTCTGTGTTGTTAAGTACTGTACATACTTAACCCTATCTTACATGGGTTTTTTGAGGCTGTCTG
>JANVCK010294485.1:0-14272 GCA_026546655.1 Epizoanthus illoricatus
GTTATTTTCGAAAATACTTCACTATAGAGGTTATTTGGACAAAATATGAAGATATTCGAAATTTCACGACTGACGCCCGATTCTCGATATTTACAGAAACCGGCTCTTCAATACTTGATTGCAGCAGACTTTAGTTTCTTTTTGGATCTACTCGAATAAACAACATATAGGTGGCCTCATCTGGAAGTGGAAATAGCAAGGAGGAAAAAGTGAAACAAAATTCAGTAAACACGCAAATATCAAACAAGCTTTTCATAAAATGGCGTAACTGTCGTTTATATAATATATTGTTTACCTGAAATATATTGATATCTGGTATTTGACTGGCTCAATACTTGTTGCCAGTGTTTCCTTCTTCTGTAAGAATCCTCTTTGTTTCTGTTTGTACTTTTCTTCCTTCTTTGTCTCCAGTATTTGGTACACCTCGTTCAGCATGCGACCGATAAAGAACACAAGTATTACCCACTCTACGTCACTGAATGGAATGGTGGATTCTGAGAGGCAGAGGGTGAGGTGGAGTCCCATTAGGATCGTGTAGCTGGCCACGTCTTTTACGAAGATGAAGTACGGCGTTGTGAAGTAACTCAGGTAGGCATCTGAAAACGCATAGCATTTCTGATTATGATATCCTATGACTAATAGACTGAATTCGTTTTATTTTTCCACCGCATACATATTGAGACGGACAAATAGATAAAATAATAAGGTACCTACACCGGGAAAATTTTTGTCTCTCAATATAACTAACAAACACTTCTTGATAAAATTAATACTGTCTAATATTCAAATCCAAAATTTCAGGTCGATAGCTTTAACCGTTCAGAAAATACAGGCGCTGAAATTTAGCATTTTTTGGCATTTCAAGCATTCTGATTAGTTGAATAATAATAAAAATAATAATAATAACAATAAAAATAATAATAATAATAAATTTACATAGGGTCACATGAGGTTTTTTTATTTGAAAAAAGAAACAAGTGAACATTTTTATACAGCTCCTACCGCTATACTGAGTTGAACTAGAAAATCCATTTCCAACTAAAACTAAATCTGCGGAATTTCGTTATTCACATGAAGAAGGGAAGTCAAATCAAACTTCAGGAATGATTGACAGCTGCCAATAACAGGAATAGCCCAAACAATAATCACAAAATTGCGTCTTCCTCGGACAATTTTAATAACTTTTCAATTATGTTTTCGTATTTCAGTTCGAAAAATCGTTTGGCATTAACTTTGCTTCAGGTCCCCTTCAAAGATAAAGCATTACGAATTTGCCTTTGTCAATCATAGTAAATGCCCAAAAAAGGAAATCAGGAAAATCCTTATTCCCGTTCAGTTTTGATTATTTTTCAAATCTGTTTTCAGATTTAGGTTCTAACAACCATTTTTAATTTATTAAAATAAATTTAGAACCGCTTCAATAACGAAGCAGTAGGTATTGGCTGTTCTCATTTATAGTAAATTTCCAAATAAGCAAATCAATATGGTGTGGTATGATATGGTATGGTATGGAAGGGTATGGTATGGTATGGTATGGTATGGTATGGTATGGTATGGTATGGTATGGTATGGTATGAAGGTTAGGGTACAGTAAGGTATAACATAAGGTAAGACAATAGTTATGATTATATGTGCTTACTTAGAAGGTCTTGTTTCTCAGGTCCTGTGGTCAAGAAGTTGTGAAAAAATTGATTGTTAGAGTTAATAATCATGGAAATATTCTATTCCATCTTTGAACGTATCCCATAAATTGCTGTAAAAATTATCTCCATTTTTATTCCTTCAAGTAAAGCGCAACAGTATAAACGTATTTTAGAACACCATATCACTGCCATGGTGACAACTGCGATGTGTAGAAAACACTATTTAAGGTTCGTATGTTAATCTACCCTATGGTATCACGTCGTCATACTTATAGAAATAAAAATGTGTAGACTCATCGCATTTTTCATAAATTACATTGGTTTACATGTACACTATGAGGAATTGAAATGTATAATCTTGTTTGTTGATTGTTAAGTACGTTTTAGCGAGTTTTGACAATATATTACAGAATGAAGAAATTAAAAATATGATAATGCAGGTAGATAATTTTACCTTTCAAACATTGCTTTTTGCTGTTTCTGTCCATTACTCCATAGTCATCTCCGTCTCTTTCTGTCAAGATGATACTGTTTAGTTCCTCTTGTATTACAGGCAACATTGTAACTTCTTTTGATTGTTGTAAACCTGTTAGTGGATTAGTAATAGTGACTCCCCTCAGGTAATTTTTTAGCGCCATGTTATAAATAACGAAATAAATACAAATGAAACTAAAGAGGTACCCCAGATCGCTATATAAAAACGTGGCCCTGAACTGGTCTTGAACTCGGAATCACTGAGTCCAAGCACAGGACCGAGTGGAGACTGAGTTCGAACTAGGGAACCCAGGCACAAGCACCAACTCACTAATATGTGATTCACTGGAAGAAACGGACTCTAAATTAGCAAAAAATTAAATTTTACTTTTATTGTAAATTCAATTATGTAAGAACCAAAGAAGTAGGAACATTTGGGAATTTAGGGAATACTTGCATTGAATCCAAGAGAAATGGACTTACACACAACTAATATCTTTGCAACTTCAAATAATTAACAGTGCTTGAAAAATAAAACAAATAAGCATAAAAGCGTCAAAGATGCTGTTATGTTAAACAATTTCTGTGCATAGTAAAGATTCCATAACCATTCCGTAACAAACGTGAAACCTGAACCCTGAGTTGTCATGAAACAAATTATTAGCTGCCAGCAAATGTTTTCAAATTCTGATTCTGATATTTTATAATCATTATATTTTGAAGAAAATATTTCTTATGTACCTTTATGTATTCTTTTGAAACAAATGTCTGCTATTGTTAATTATTTTCACTTTGTTTTCTAGTATACATTTGGAGAACGAGACATGCAGACTGAATTTCTTTGTGCATTTAAAAGGTCAAAGACCGTAAAAGTGGGTAGTGTGCATGTTATACTCACCCAAAGAGTGGCTCCGTTTTCTTGAACTACACCAACGGAACATGTACAGCATTATTATTACAAATGGAAACATAAATATGTCGAAAATGCTCCACAGATGAAGGAGGATCCATATCAAGTAGGAGAAGAATCCCTTGCTGGATTTTGCAGAAGTGTAGTACTTGCTGTACATTTTCTCCATCAGGAATCTGTAGATAACAGGCTGGGAGAGGAACTGAGAAAAACAATATTATTGTGTCAACCTTTTACTGTTCTACAAAACATCTAAAATTATCCTAACTGAAGCCTCCACACATTTACTATTATTATTACTTGTTTATCACAATATACAAGGTAAATAGAGAAAAATGTTCATTTTATAAAAATACATGACATTCAAATCCGATCATCTTGTATTTTGTCTTGCTTGGCTTATGTTATCAGTCCAATTAGTTCAAAAATTATTTCTTTGCTCGATATGTTGCCAAAAGGAAGTTCTTTACTAAGCTTTATTTGATATATTGGCCTTGGCTGGCACAAAGTAGCTGGTTGGACACAATGCACAATATATCAAGTAATTTTAACCACTTACCTTTTTCTGCTTGTAAGCTATAGAAGTTTTGATGATTACGTCGAGAACACCACGTCCGAGATTTGCTTGTTCAAGTTCTTTCCCATCTTCCTCGAAAGGCTCCAGAAGTGCACAAGAGAAGCTTTCTACGTAATTTGCAAGTTTCGTGAATTCAGGACTTTCTGACTGGTGCTTTTCAGCAAGATAACGCAGTGTATGACTGACCTGTGAAAGTGTTAACAGTGCAATTGCTGTACCATTAGCGGTAGTAGTAGTGGTAGTAATAGTAGTGGTAGTAGTAGTAGTAGTAGTAGTAGTAGTAGTAGTAGTAGTAGTAGTAGTAGCAGTAGTGGTAGTAGTAGTAGTAATAACAGTAGTAGCAGTAGCAGTAGCAGTTTGTAGTAGTAGTAGGAGTAGTAATAATTGTAGTAGTAGTACTAGTAGTAGTACAGTAGTACATACAAGTTTTATTGGAATGATACATAAAATGTTACATATTGCCAAAGCATTTTATATTTTACAATTTTTGAAGAGATTGAATGACACTAAACGATAATACACAAAAGTGATTACGTACGGCATTATTTTCAATATTTAATTTTAAAGAGGAAGTACGCTCAAAAATGATATAAGCATAATTGAAGTATTGCTATATTAGTTTAAGAAAATACACGCTTGTTACCTGTGATTGATTTTGTTTGTCCGTAAGGAGACGTTCTTTTTGAGCAAAAATGACTTTCATTTCCGCCATCTTGGAAAGAACTGGGGCCAAGCTCGGCCAGCTGCGTCACTGGTCCCGGCCGACTGTTCGCGTGACATCAGAATAGTCGTGACTCAATTCGTTGCGCTTAATATTGTCAGTTCCTTCTAGTGAGATACCGAGTTTGCCTTTTCCTTTACTTTAGTAATACTTCAATTCTGCAAAATATCATTTTTGAGCGTACTTCCCCTTTAAGGGGAAAAAATTAATTAAATAAATCAGCTAACGGCACTAATTAATTATAGCAGTAGTAGTAGTAGTAGAGTAGTAGTAGTAGTGATACTAGTAGTAGTAGCAGTAGTAGCAGTGATAGTAGTAGTAGCAGTGGTAGTAGTAGTAGTAGTAGTAGTAGAAGTAGAGTAGTAGTAGTAGTAGTAGTAATACTAGTAGTAGCAGCAGTAGTAGTAGCAGCAGTAGTAGTAATAGTAGTAGTAGTAGTAGCGGTAGCAGTAGTAGTAGTAGTATCAGTAGTAGTAATAGTAGTAGTAGTAGTAGTAATAATAGTAGCATTAGTAGTAGTATTGGTAGTGGCAGTAATGGCAGTAGTAATAGTAGAAGTAGTAGTAGTAGTACGTAGTAGAAGTAGCTAGAGTAGTAGTAGTAGTAGTAGTAATAGTAGCAGTAGTAGTAGCAGTAGTAGTAGTAGCAGTAGTAGTAGTGATACTAGTAGTAGTAGCAGTAGTAGTAGTAGTGATAGTAGTAGTAGCAGTGGTAGTAGTAGTAGTAGTAGTAGTAGTAGTAGTAGTAGTAGTAGTAGTAGTAGAAGTAGAGTAGTAGTAGTAGTAGCAGTAGTAGTAGTAGTAGACTAGTAGTAGCAGCAGTAGTAGTAGCAGTAGTAGTAGTAGTGGTAGTAGTAGTTGCTGCCGCCAGGCAGCACCCTATTCGTGCATACTGGAACGAGATCCCTGATAGGATTTTTGGACTTCTGGATGACAACCTCGTTCCCATGCCCACGGAAGTCCCTGGAAACGAGGTTGTTCACATGATCATGTCGTCGGAATAAATTGCTGAGAGCAGAGAATTTCGAGTACAGAAGCGAACTGTAACTGTTTTAATCTATAGCTATTTGCTGTAAATGCACATCTATATAATCTATAGCCGAATGAACGTATTGAAAACATAGTTTCAGAAGTTAAACACTTAGCGAAGCGCGTAACATCACACGTGCTTCAGATGCAACACAAGAACTACGTCGCGTTGAAGCAACCAGGCGAGGAAATGTCGAATTGCCCGAAATTCGCTCTACATGGACCTGGCTATGAGCAACAGCAGTGAAAAGACGAAGGTGAAATAAACCTTTTCGGTATCTGATAAAAGACCATAAAAGCCGGGAAATCTACTCGACACTGGAATTTAAGTGTGAACCAGCGAGCCGAATTGTAGCTCATCATTGGCACTATTTGATGATTATTGTGACCAAGAAAGCCTGTGAAACAGTTCGAAAACAGTGGTGAGCGAGAGATGAGAGTACACGAAGACAGCAAGCCGTTGCAACAGTTCGTCACAGCTCTGAAATCGTTGAATTGAGTAGCGATTTGAAATTTAACGTGTCTGGTTTGCCGTGACAAGCTTCAAAACACGCTTGTGCGTGGCAACATCATTTGTGGAACTGAGGCAAGAGATGTTGTATTTTTAAAAGTTAAAATGCCAGATCTCGACTTGGACGAGTGTCTCCAGCTCTACTACTGATACTTTTAACTGACAGTTGCCCTGATTCTTCTGCTATTTATCATATCACAATGCAACTAAATTAGGTATTTACAAATTACACAAATCTTCAGTTCATAAACTTCTATTTTATATGATGTGAATGTTTTCAAATATCGCTGTTGTCCAGCATCCTTCCCTTCATTATTATATGACTCACAATATCAGGAACATAATCCAATCTTATTTGCTTAAATTCAAGACTACTTTAAACTTAGTTTATGAAAGATGTATAAATATGTCGACTCATGCGAGTTTGTAATTGTAAATCACCAAGTTGAAGAGTATGTTTCAAGCAGTCCCTGCAGATACTTTTGTACTCAAGAAGTGCGGCAGCATTCCACTTGCTACAGCAACTGCTAGTAGTAGTAGTAGTCGTAGTCGTAGTAGTAGTAGTCGTAGTAGTAGTAGTAGTAGTAGTAGTAGTAGTAGTAGTAGTAGTAATAGTAGTAGTAGTAGTAGCAGAGTAATAGCAGTATTAGTAGTATTGGGAGTATCAAATCAAATAAAAGCAATCGCTTTACCTTCAAAGCTTTAATCATCGAATTCGTTGTACATCTGGAAATATTCCAGGGCCGAACTTCTTCTCGTATTTCACGTAATGTGCCATCTTCCAAAGCTTTGTCTAATCTTTTCTCACACTCTGTGTCAACAAAACAACAAGTTGTTGAAATCGCGAGCAAGAGTTGCAGCTTTCTTTCCAAGAATGCAAGAATGAATTTAATGTTTAAGATTTGGTTCTATTCTTCCACTATAAATTCCAAATTTCAAACGAATAGCATAAATTTCAGTGCCATCGGTACTGGCTGGTCTGTTTCTGATCGTAAATATGGCGGAACAAAATGTGTTTGATAGATTTTACGAAAATAGAAAGCCACTTTCTATTTCTTTGCGAGAAGAGATAGTAGCTATGTACAACCACGGCTACCCTGCGATTACACACTCAAATGTGAAAGTAAATAGTTGAAGGAGTCGCAAATCAAAATTCATTATTCAAGTGGAGACTTGTTTGTAATTTACCTTACTCCATTCAAATTTGGAAATTTGAAACTGAAGAATAAAACCAAATTTCGAACAATAAATTCATTCATCTATTCTTGGAGGAAAAACTTCACGTAGTATGACTGTAAAGGTAAACCTACCAATTTATTTGCAGTTTTATTATTATTTCAGCTGCAGTTACAAAGTTACACCAAGCTAGATGTTATTTGTCACAATGCATACATGGAGTAGCAAGAGAGGTGGGGATTCTGGACCACCTTAGGGACATATCATTTTTTACCGGAAGAGGGGGACTGCAAATTTGCAGTTTGTGAATCTCAAATTTTTTTTGATCCCCTCTCCAAGATGTTGAAAAAAAATTTGATCCCCCCCACAAAATAAAAACAAAATTTTTATAACCGACAGGGTTTGTTTTTGTTTTGAATTTGAATTGAAGGCTGAACAACCCACTCTGCCTATTAAGAAATAGCTGCATGTTGACAAATATTAAAATTCTTCTAGGCGAACCGATAGTTTGTTTTGAAAACAATTATTCCAGAAAACTGAGCGTGCCAGAATTACCAACTTGAGGCAAGGGAACAAGTTTACCCTGCCCGCAGACGCTTATTTTCCTTCAGAGTGAGAAGAGCGAAGGAAAATAAGCGTCTGCGGGTAGGCTAGAACAAGTTTTGATGTTTATTTTTTTAGTAAAAGTGAAGGGGAAAAAATGTGATCCCCCCCATAAATTTTGCAGTCTCCCCCTCCCGGTAAAAAATGATACGTCCTTTACTTCAAATTGTATATACAATTTAACTACCGGGGAGTCCACCGGGGAGAGCACCAGAGGAAGGGCCAGGGGGAGAGCTAGGGCCTCGAAGGTCTTCATGTTCCTCCTGGTCAACAAAACGGAACAAGCAAAAATGCAAATTGAGGCCGACCTCCATCAGACCACCAAATGGTGTTTCTAGAACCAATTGTTAATCAACCCAGTCAAAACAAAAATCCTAGGCCTTCTTATCGGAACATGACAAATGCTACAAAGACTTCCATCAGACATGAGCCTGAAATTTCTTTGAGAATTCATCGAACCCATTACATCTGCCAAGGACCTGGGAATTACGATGGATTCCCACTTAACCTACGACACTCATTTTAGCAATCTCGTCGCCACATGAACAGTCAGGCTTTCCAAATTAATCGCGTAAAGACGTCCTTTGACAGAGAAACACTCTCCCTTTTAATATCATCTCAGGTACTAAGTAAGATGCTGCATTGCTCAACAGTCTATCTATCTATCTATCTCTGAAGCCGTGGGCGATAAAAGTTGAACGGACTCGCCATCGGACCACGTTCAACTCCTCAAAAGCCTCCCCAGGAAAGATAGTGTACGTCACGGTGCCGCGGCTGGATAAAGACATTGTCATCGTACCTGGCAGTCTAGCTTTGAGGTTCGATCTCGACGTGGACGGTGGTGAAGCAGACAACTACATGGTTGCATGACTATGTCGCCGTCGTCCTTGTCAACCATTCGATCGTAAAGTTTGCCAGTGAGATCGTGCAGGACACGAACCGTTACGAACTTTATCGAATCTACGCCGATCTCTTCTTGACGAAGGGCAACGGCACAGCATGGTATCGCTGGGGGTCCAGAGTACCGATCTCAACAAGCTCAGGTCGGGAGCCTCAATTCCAACAAGGGCATGACGTGAAGACCGACTACATCATTCACCAGGAGCTTTCCTCTGTAGCAGGCATGCTTTCTCTTAAGTGTGGACCGCTGATGCCAGTGCAGCCCTACATACCGCGAATCACGTCTTTCCGACAGAGGATTGGATTATACTTAACCCAGCGGCACAAGATACACCAATACAGTGTACTGACACAACAGCGTCAGAACTGCTGTAACGTGCACTCATCACGCTAATTAAACCGTACTTTTTTACTACCATATCAATGCAACCAATACCAATACTTCGAATTGATGTAGTCTCTTGCGCAACTCACGCTAGATGTGGCGGAAGTGATTGGACTGACAGTGTTGGCCGAAAATCTTCAAGAGGAACTTGACAAACATTGCAGCTGCCCTGGCGGCCAAGAGCTTTCTCCAAGCCCGTGCAAAGCCTCACACCGGCCACCTCGTGGTGATACCAACACTTGATGTTACAACTTCGTATTGTATGGATGATCTGGCAGTTGACCAACCGGACGCGGTTGCGCACACCAACTAAACGCAAATGTCTTTCCTACTACATACACAATGGATGAACCTCAAAGTAACGGAGTTACTTTGGCACAAGTACCTCAAATTAACGACGTTTCTTTGGAACAAGTACCTGCCCATCAAAGCGAAGCTTCGAAGGAGCCCGCGGAAAATATTTTTAAAGTAACGGAGTTACTTCGGCGCAGGTAGCACCGTTGTTCGTTATCACGGACGTGCCTAAAACCAGGTGGAGTGGCTGCCGGCAAAGCGTCCGGCTTCTATTTTCTTACCATCGCCGGCTTCATTGTTTCGCTGATGAGGCTTTACTACAAGCGCGGAAAAGCCCTCGGGTTGTTCACCAAATCGCAGGATTTGACAGCAAAGGCCCAGCGGCCGTTCCGCCGCCTGAAAAAGTCGCCCATGAACTTGAAGATTTAAGCGAGCATGCCACAAAGACGCTGACACATAAACGCAACACTTTGATTTCCATGGACTAGCCTTTTTGGTACTTTGTATTGGAAATACGACTGAGAACATTCCAAAGTAAATCTAAGAATGGGAACAAAATATAAGGACTGAACAACTTATTAGACAAATGCCGACGTAATTTCTACCTACTGATACAAAGTAACACGCTAAGCAAACACGAAACATGTTGAATTTCGTCCTTACGGATGCGGCCACGATCACTGGGCTGGTGGCTGGATATGGCTCGCTCGCCAAGAAGATCATCAAAGAGCCCATGACTGGCGACCCCAGTTCGAGTATTATGAAATATGTGAAGTTTACAGCAGTCGCAGTAGCTAGCCTGGCCACCAAGAGCTCTCTCGAAGACGAGAAAATTTTGCCTAAGTCTATTTGAAGTAACTAATTAAGTGTTGAAAACACTTTAGGATTTCAATACTTCGTATTGGAAACATCTTAGGCCACATAAGCATGGCGAGCATTGCTATCGTACTTGGCGGTGCGCTTGTCAATTAATGCAACCGTTTTTATAGGAAGGAACTACTTCACCAAATACTTTTCGGCCGACGACCCCGGCAAGGCGCTCGCCGAGAAGAAAAGGCATGACCTAGCCCTTGAGAAGTACCAAGCCGATGTTGCACGTTTCCAAGAAGGTCGAGAGAAGCTCCAAGACTGGGTCGCGGCCCAGGACAGGTCGAAACATGCTGCCTCGCAAATGTTGACTATGCCTTGAAGTTTTACAACCAGACACATAAGGAGGCGCCTCTCTGAAATGAAGTTTTGGAGCGCAAGCCGCGCTTTTTGGGACTACTATAGCCCTAGCCAGCAAAAAAAGCAAACAGGCGAACTCGTCTACGTGAGCAGTGGCGCTCTCACAGTCGGCTACCTTACCAGCCGCTTTTTTTAGGCTTTTTTGAGTTTACTTTGGTCGTTAAACAATATTTTGTATTACCAATACAAAGTATTGAAAGTATGTTCGATGGCGAAGAACAAAGATACAAAGTTGACGAAAACCTTTCTACAGTCCACAGAACTACTGGAAATGGCTCGCCGCCATCAAGAACTTCAACGTAGCAGCCAAGGTTTCTAAGGTTGACGCTCGCGGATGGCTCATAAAACAGGCAAACTGGCAGGTCTATCTGCCCCCTTCGAAACGCATTCCGCGGTCCAAATTCGACGTGTTAACACCAAACGTGATCCACCAGGCTGACCTCCTGTTTATGCCGCAAGACCGGGTGAGACGGAAGACCTACAAGTATGTCCTCACAGTGGTTGACGTGGCCTCCCGCTACAAGGATACTGAACCGTTGCATCACAACAGGAGCCATAGAGGTTGCGGACGCTCTGGGAAGGATCTAAAAATGTGGCCCCTTCAGATGGCTGTAACTGTGGCAGGTGGACTCAGTACGCGAGTTCACGGAAGCCGTGACCCCGCTGCTGGGCAAGCACGAAACAGAAATTAGGCGCGGTCGTGTCGAAATGCACCGTGACCAAGGAATCGTCGAACGCTTTAACCGTACCCTGGCGGTTGTTCGAGCACCAATACGCCCAGGAGAACGATCAAGTGAGTGGGTGGCTCGGCTGCCCACCGTGGTCTCTGCTGTCAACGACGAGGTAACTTGCTTGACGGGCAAAAAACCCAAGGATGCCATCAAGGCTAAGGCTGTAGCGTAGAAACCCTCTTCCATCGTTCCAGGCCACCCCGTTGGCCTCAAGGAGAAGAAGCTTCCCTCTGGCGTTCGCGTTGGTTACTTGTACCATCTTAGCTAGTGGGGTCCCTCGGGCTGTAGCGTCTGGGTCTCTTGGTCACCAAGCCTGACGAGCCCGTGCTCTACTACTTGCTGGATGGACTAGCCCTCGGCTCCGTCCGGGAAGAGCTGCTCGTGGTGACACCCAGCTGCCGCCCGATGGGGTCATCAGCTTAAACCGCCGCGGTTTCCAAAGCAGGGCTTTCCAAAGCTCGGCTTTAGGGTCTAAGCTAAGATTTCAGCTAGTAAATCGTTAATGAGCGCGCCCGCCTCTGCCTCTGTCCTAAGCTCCGCTTCTGGTCCATCGCTTCTGGGTGTAATCTTGAAGGTCTCATGTGGGTTTGCTGCTACGATCCTGTCCAGGGATGCTAACAGGAACATGTTGCTGTCTATGAGCCGGAGCTGATTTAGGGAGAACAAAATGTACTTCTCTGTGTTGGAAATGCAGGTCACCATGCCCTCTACTTTCGAGACGGCCTGCAGGTTGTGGAATAAGACTGGTATAATTGTGGTTTTGGAGCTGTGAGCGTTGTGGGCGGCACCTCGGTACTTCCCTGTGATGTGACAGTGATCTCGTACAGAATCGAGAAACTCTTCGCGAATAAGGGACTCTCTACACAGCAGACAGTCACTTTACTGCTCCAAAGCGCTCTTGCTCGCCTTCCTTATCTTTGCAAGAGGTCCGACAAAGTTCCAACGCGCTTTCCACCTACACTTTTGATGCACGAGCCCCTTTTTCCCCGCTGTTGAAGTCCCACAAGTCGACCACATGGCGATAGTTGGAACGAAGAAGTGGCTTCTCACAGACATGACAGATGGTGGCTGTTCGATGTATCTGCCAGTCCTCTTGGTTGATCTGCATGGCTTTGGGATTAGCCAGCACTACCTTGATCTTTTGCTCTTCTTCCTGGACTGCCCTGAGGAAGTGCTCTGTCGCGTTGGGCCCTCTGTATTCCTTTAGTGGCTCTGTCTGTCCATCACAGCGCACCACCACATAGCAGTAGCTGCATGCCTCGTATAGCTGTGTCTTTTGGGTGTTGCTCTGTCTGGGATCAAGCTCAAGGCCCTCGACCTTGGTTGTGAGAGCCTCAAGTCGGCCTAAATGATGTATGGGGCTTTCAGTTGTTTGTGGTGGTTCTGAAAGGTCAGTTTGTTCTTTTCCTCCTCTGGCATCTCCCTCCACACCGCCGTCTTCCCACACCGCGACAATCCCGTTTGTGAGCTTTCATCAAATCTTCTCTGGAGAAGGGGGTCGAAAGGTACCTATCACAGCATAATTTATACTCACGGCGCTTCGTCTGGTCGTACAAGAGCTTGTTCAAGTTCTTGATCTAGGTGTAGTGAAACCTACTCGCTTTCTCGATTAGTAGCAGGTTGATCCTTAGTCCCGCGTTTAACCCCTGGCCTTGCAAAGGGTTGAATTTGTACGACCTTCTCTTTCGCCACAGCATCCGTGGACAGGGACGTAAAGCCGTTAGTCTAGTCTCTCGACGTTCTATTGGGGAACTTAAAAGAACCCACACGCTTGTCGATAGGAGTAGGCTAATGCCGGTGTTGTGGTCTGTCACCTCCTCCTACAAAGGGCCTGCTGTAATTGGGGAAACCTGTAGAAGTGTCCCTTTACCTCTGGGGAAGAAGCAGAATAAACATAAACATAAACATGTCCAAGGGCTGCCTGCTGATAATGTAGATGATAACTCCCTTGTCCCAGCCGAAGACATTGATGGCCAAGCCAATCTGTTTTTCAACCCTTGGGACTTGAGAGATGGGGGAGTGAGGGCATCGATCCCTGTGAAATCAAGGCCATCTTGAGTGGGGTGTTTGGAGGGCCTATCAACACGGTCCGCTGCCGGGAATATCCCTGATTGAATGGTCATTCGAAGGCAGTCGTTGCCCCTATTCTTCATATTGATCACTGCCTTCTTATTTCTCACTGCTGCCGGTAGTGGAATATACGAGCCATCCCACAGGGGGTTCGTAGCGTGCGATGTCCAGCCACAGGGTCAGCACTCCTTCAACCACCCATCCCGAACCTCTCTCTGTCCATTTTTTGAGCGTCTCCAGTATGACAGGGGAGACTTTGTCTATTGCCTCACTGGTGTTAAAGACGATCTCCTGTTTGTGGTTGAGCACGGGCTCCATATACTCCTCACTATCATCAGGGCGGTCTTTGCAAAGCCTAACCTTGAGAACGAACAGAAACTTACTCCTCCTAAGAGTCTTTATCTCTTCTTCAAGTTTCTTGCAAATCTGTGGTCGTACGCCTTCCAGGAAGGCTCTTTGATCTGCCTATAGGGCGTGCCGTTGTGGTACATCCATTTCCCAACCCGGCAAGACGTTTCCTATTGCCCAGGGGCGGTTTGGAGAAAGACTAGCTCATCCGGCCTTTCCAGATCAAACAAACTCAGAATCTCATTCTGATAGTCTTGTATTGTTCGCAGCGTTTGAAGTTGGTTGAACTTCCTCAGAATGGCCTCCCTTTTCATTCCCCTGCGTTTTCGAAGTGGCGGGCGGGGCTCTGGAATTAAAGAACTTAGTAGGCGCATCTTCACTGCCTTTGGAATTTTCTCATCCAAGATGTTCGGCACAACACCCTGAAGAGATCAGGTGCTTGAGTTTCTGTGAGCAATTGGTCAATGATTGCATCCATATTGCTCGGCGGTCGAGCGTCAAAGTTTGTATATTAGTGTAGGGGCAAACCTCTAATGGTCTCTTTCGGCGTATGTCTAAATGGGGTTCCTCGGTGGGCCACCTAGCGCTACCCCCCTAGCACAACCCCTGGCCCTCCCCCTAACTATCCCCCGGTTCTCCCCTAGCTCTCCCCCCCGGCCCTCCCCCCGATAGAC
>JANVCK010294595.1:0-14268 GCA_026546655.1 Epizoanthus illoricatus
GGGGGGGGTTCTCAACTGGGAACTCTGAAGGCATGGAGGGTTTCTGGGCCTAGAATTCCGAATGCACTGGGTGTTTCTTAGCCTGGAGTTCTGAATGCATGGAGAGCCTTTCTGGGCTTGGAATCTCTTGTTAGAAAGCTGGCTTCTGGTTTCTCAAGTTCGGAAATCCCACAAAACTGTTGTAAGCAATAGAAATGATCGACATGTATGAGAGTTTGCACAAAGAACAACTTTTGCGATGATGAAGGGGGCATTTGAAGGGGGCCTGGAATTAGACTCAAGCATGTGACTGGACATCCAAGATGGCAGACATTTACTGGAAGAAAGATGTTGGACTTTCTCCCTCCGAAATATTCTCTTTCTAGGCCCAAATCAGGAAGACACAACAGTAAACTAGGCCACCTTTGTTAGAGCTCTTTTCTTTACCAAGAAATCAGCTGTTCAAAATTCCAAAATATATCTTCGAATATATTCACTTTGTGTTGAATTTTGAAAAGCTGATTTCTTGGAAAAGAAAAGGGCTTCAGCTCCAGGCTCCTACAGATTTTCAGACTTTTAGGCTAAGAGTAAATTACTGAATATTGCAATATTTTATTTTAGATGAAATCACAAGATATAAGGTGCTTGCAAAGTGTTTTTATGAGCACACAATCAGAAATGAACTTTAGGCCAGCAGTGTCAAATTTCACTCCTTTATCACAATTTTCTGAAACCTTCATGTTGATTTTCTTTGTCTGGGTAGTTTTTATTTCATCAAATATAGTACATTTTGAGCAATAAACTTTCAAAGGTGACCTTGTTTAGACAGGGCAACTACCTTAATTATAGAATTATACGGTTAAGAACAGGTCCCACCTACATGTATAAACACTTATTAATAACTATTAATTTTTCTTGTTGTTGTTTTCTACTTGTTGAACTGATTCCTGTGATATAAGTATTATAATTGTTGTATGATGATTGGTTCTCATGATATTGAGCTTCAAAGTTCGACATGATGACATCTATCACAATTAAGTGTGCATCATTATAAGAACAAACAGAGCAAACTAAACAATGTTTCTAGCTAAGATTTTGACTGTCTGTACCCATGTCTGTAATATAGAATTTATGTAACAAAAGTTATTGATGATCTGCAACTAACCTCCTTGCAATTGAGAACAACTTACAGCAAATGACACAATATTAAATATTCAAAACTCCATGTTTCTCTGTTGTGACCCACACTTGTGACATCATCAGGACCCAACTCCACAGCTTAGTTCCTTGAGAACTGGTCATCATATAATGATAATATTTATATCACAATAATCAGTTCAGTGATATTTAGAACCAGATAAGAGAATAAAATAAATGTGTCACAGGACCTGCCCTTTTAATTTGCCAGCTTGTTCAGTCTATCAAGAATACCTTTATCTGTTGTCACTTCCACTTCCACTGTGGGATTTCCACGACTGTCAAAGATCTCACGAGCATGAACTTTAGTGCAAGCCATAATTTCTGAAAATTGAATCAAGAACTTATCAAGTTTAAGTGTACATGTATGTACAAGTATCAATTCCCCAGTTTACTGCAAGCCATCCATTTCACACTCATCAGTACAATCTAAACATGTATGTAAACTAGTTAATAATTATTATTCTGTGCAATTTAGGTGAATGTTCAGTTGGTGGTCAATATATTTATTATTTAATTACCAATATAATTCTAAATTTATAACCAGATTATACTTATTACTGATATTGATACTGATGAGGATATTAATTGTTTTAGCGTGGCCTGATATGCTGACAAAGTGACCTCCAAGCTTGTGCCATCAGATTTTTCAATCTGCCGTTGCATAGCAACTGGTCATGAAGTGTGACAAAATGTGCACACAATGGTATTAATTACATAATATAGCTCAACTCAGTGGTCTGGTTGCAAAAACACATGATGATTGTGCAATTATTCAAACTAGTTACTGCTACTTCTATTTCACATGTCAAATGACTAAAAGTTCCCTAAAACTTCTTATTCTGAAGAACTTGAACCTTTGGGGAAATATATTGTATGCAAAACTGTCAACACACTTTTTTTAAAATATATTTTGTTATAAATTACAGCACTTTCAAAAACATTAAATTATGTCATGCTATAAAGTTAGTTCAAATTATCAGCAGCAATTTAGTAAGAAAATGACCCTCAGAAAGGGAGAAAGAATTTAGGTCTTTTAAAGTTCACTGTCCAAAAATGATTAACATATTAGATTAATATATTATGCAATCCTGCAGGTATTGCTACATGGTTGTGTACTGAGCTCTGAAAGGTACATCGTTTTCAAACATTTTTAATTTAATATAATTAAATAATATAATTATTTTAGTCTGGAACAGAGTAAAGAAATCATCAAATTTCGGTCTAGAACACGCTATGGGTTATTTCCAATCTTCAAAAGCAGATTAAATTTATGCTAAGTTTTTGGCCAACAAATGCTTTGATTGGATTAAGGCACATTCCTTTCTAGCCAACAAAACAACCATTTTGACGGCTTGTAGTTCATTTATAACATAAATTGCTCATTATATTGCTAATAGCTTGAATTTGGAGGGTAAATTGTGTTTACAAATGACTGGATTTGGTCACAAATAGAGTTTAAGGCATTTCAGTTCCTAGCTAGTCTACATGTAGGATAGGGTATCCAGGGTTCACACATGATAATACAAGAACAAAATTCAAGGACTTAATTTCCAGGACTTTTTCAAGGACTTCAGAACCGTTTTCAAGGACCAAATCTTGTCAAAGCACAAGACCAAGTTGAAGGTTTCCAAATCAAAACCAATGTACAGAATCATAACCTAACAATAGCAAATGTTTATTCATGCATCATTACTGATTTCATATTATTTGCTCACTTGTTCCTCACATTAAACGTGATTTTGACAGCATGCTTTGTCATACTTGTAACAGTACTGTCTGACCTTCATGCAGTCATAATATTCCTAATGGCATAAATTTTTGTGGTATAGAATAACCAAAAATATTCATGGACTTTTCTTGAAAGGACTTTGCTTCAAAAATCTTGTTTTCAAGGTTTTCAAGGCTTTAAATTTTCATCAACCAAATTCAATGACTTTGAAGGACTTCAATTCAAGGACCTGTGCAAACCTTTGGTATCAATAACAGCAAAATTTGGTCTAGTATCAGGGCTGGAATAACAGAGCCCCCTAGGCCTCCTTCATTGACATTTTCACTTAGGAAATGCAGCTAGATAGTACAATTTTTATAAGGTAGGCCCCTAGCCCCCCCCCTCCAAGTCCCTCCTTTCTGAATTTTCAGAATCCATCCCTAAGTATTGGGAAAGTGTTACGGGGACCTAGCCGGCCGCACACCCACACCAAACATTTGGGACACTACTCCCTCATTTACAATCTTGCATGATTTATTTCCTATAATGGTAGCATGATTGGTCAACAGCATTGCTAAACTGACCTAAAACACTCAATCTTAAACCTATGGCAGTAAACAAAAATAAAATTGCTAGGAGTATTCACCTTTAGCAGAATAAGACAAGCAGGACACCCTTTGTGATATGACTGAATGTATACACCTAGGGTTGGTTAAAGCTGTCCTCCCAACAATGGCACATCTTACAAGCTGCATGAGCATCACGGCATGTATTGTACTGTGAAGGGCGGGGGAAATTTTTATTATATATGTTAATCAGCCTCAACACATTTATGAACCTGAGCCTGCCTACAGCCCAAACTTGGGACGACTCAGTGTTAAAGTTGGATTGGATTGCTGTAAACTTCCGTTTATAAGCTGCCCGGCCTAGCTACGATCCCATCAGCCTGGTAAATGCAGTAAAATCCAGTCCAGTTATTGCCCCTTCCCCCCCCTCCCCCTTTGTTCTTACCACTGAAAACAAATAAAGAAGTTGTAGTTCCTTTGCTAGCCAGGACAGTAAGAGGTGAGATCCAGTGGCAGTCTTTTGTGCCACATGGCTTAATGAGGCCTAAGTAAGAAAGTAAGTTGCTTGTCAACATTTTCTCCTTGCTGTTATAACCGCTGTGCCACTAGTTATAAGATCTCTCTTCATAAACACTTACTGCCGTTGGAAAGTGTCACATTGCATGATGACATGGTTAAGGGTCCCCTATTGATGTGATGTGTAATTGGGTCTATTTATTCTATTGTGATGCATGAATGACACTTTCATTTTTCGTGATTTGTGATTTTATATGAAATCAATACATGTATTAAAATAATTTTTCTTATCCTTCATGACACGTGAAACATATCAATATTTTTACATAATTCTATATTGCAATGGAATATAGGGCACCCTTGTGGTTGGTTGCACAAGTTTATTATCACTAACTACTAATTATAGACTTGATACTTTGTTTACCTACAGTCTAAGGACATAGGCTTCAAGATGGAGGGCCCTAGTTTTTCTCAAGAGAGAAGAGCAATATTTCTCCAGTCCTTTTATTCCTTTACAATTAAGTAAAAACAATCCAAGATGCAGTTATTTATGTAAATTGTCAAATATAGCAACAGCTAATACTTTGAAATAAATTTGATGCTGGGAGACGTTTGATTTCCCCATCAACAATTTGTCTGTAAACTTTTTTCTTAATTGTAGATTGTTAATTTCAAATATGAAACATTTTATTTATGTCATGATCTGAGCCAAGTTTAAATCTTTTACAGTTTTGCAATTCCTGGCAATTTCTGTCCACTATCGATGGAATGCTTTTCTTACAAAATTGAAAGAAAAAACTGCTGAAATGCCAGATATTCTTGTTTCTTTTTAGAAGCATCTAAAGATCCGCAGTGTCTGAGTGCAGCGGGCAGACCATTCCATAGCTTAGGAGCAGCTGCAGCGTATGATCTGTCACCGAGAGTGCACAGTGTTTTAAATTGAGGAGGAAGCAGAAGCAGTTCGTTATTGGATCGGAGACTATATTTAGATTTAGGTTTAATGTAAATTAAATTACTTAAATAAGAAGAGGCAAGCCCATGGATAGCCTTAAAAGTAATAATAAGAATTTTATAATCAACATGAAAGCGAACTGGAAGCCAATGTAGTTTATATATAGGATTGGAGTGATGTGATCATAGCGAGGAGTGTTCCAAATGAGTCGTGCTGCTGCATTTTGTACTTGTCGTAGTTTTGCTAGTTGACAGTTTGGTATACCAAAGAGAAGGCTGTTACAGTAATCGATTCTGCTCGATATGAATGCATGGATAAGCTTTTCGGTCGCTGGAATGGACCTACCAACATGTCATAATAAACACTTTTGGATGTATTGCTTACCATCCTGATTTAGAAATAGTTTTAGAGTTAGAAGCTGTCGACACTTTCTGCCCTCTGTCCTGGGTCCTGCCCAGGGAACAAACTCCCCAATAAAAATGAAGAGGGGATCAGATCTTTTCGGCAATTTGGTATTTTTTTAGGATATCAATTTGGGAGCAATTTTGGTAATTTGGTGTTTTCTTAGGGTATCATTTTGCAAACTTTACTTTGTTTCAAAGGAGAATATCATCGTAATTTTAATATTGACACAGGGCCCTTGTGGATGTCAGCCTTGAGCTGACAGGCCTACCCTGTAAACTTAAATAAAGTTACCTTTGCCTTATCTTACCCTACCTTACCTTACAAGAAACAAATTTGTCCAGTTATCATGCCAATACTTTTAAGGTATAAAAACCAGGTATTTTTAGGGTGCTGATTTTAACTCAAATCTAGTATTTTTTTTAGGTTTAGGGTTTAGCTCAAATTTCGGACCCCCTTCCCCCCCTGCCATTTCTGTACCCAGGGAGTTCCTCCTGGGGAATCCTGTGTAATTTCAGAAATGTTTGAACATTTTCAAAAATTAAAATATTAAATTCAGGCAAGTAAACAACTGTAAAAAGTTAAGCACTCCACCCTTGTGAAAAAAAACCAAATATATATACCGGTAATTAAAAACTGCATATATCTTTAGTAAATGAAGACGTGTCTACCTGCACGACCAAAGTTCTGTCAATTGACAAATCCAATGGTACGTGGTCAAAGATATATAATTAAAAAGCACAGCTGGCAATCTTTGAATTTCTGGTTGTCAGAAAAGAGTTTAAACCATTTCTAATGGTTACTTAGACCTTGTTTCCAAATCTAATATGTTTACCCACGGTCAAGGAAATTTATTTCTACGATCCGGATCGAATCGGAGTGCCACTTCTTGTTGCTCGCAGGCTAGACCAAATCGAGACTCAGCTGTTGGAGGTTGGAGAAATCACTTTTTCCAATCTGAAAATTCTCCTTACTCCAGAATGCCCGAAAATCTAAAAGCGTATCTTACTTCTACTTACCTGAGGACTAAAAGCTCTAAAACCTCCGGTAAATATATATATTCAGGACTGACTAACTCCGAAGAGTCAATCACTCAATGCACTCAGAACCTTGACTGAAGAGTGCAAAGTAGTGTGACATCTGACTATCCTTACAAAGCTTCTAATTGGTCAATAATATATTTCCAAAGCTTTCGTATTAACCAATGAGAAACTTTGTGAGAAATTACAACGGCTCAAAACCACTTATAAACTTGTTTTTGATTAGTCAATGTTTTAGCCAATCATAAATCTTGTTAGGTCCAGCTCTATTTGTCTGTTGCTCATCAAAAGTACCCATGATTCCCTGGAGTGCGCGCTAGAGATAGCTTTTTATATTGGTGGACATTAGTCAATTTTGGAAATATCGTTGGGGTTTCATTTATGGATCGGTTTCCTCATGTGAGCCTTGTTTAAGCAAGAAGTAGAAGCATCTTGAGTTGGACTTCTTTAGCCATGGTGCGAGAAACGCGCCATTTATGGGTGGGAAATCTGCCCGAGACAATACGAGAAGAGAAAATCGTAGAGCATTTCGCGAGGTGAGTTCGTTTGATGTTGTACAGCGTTTGATTTTGTGGTTTAACATAAATTGTGAATCTAGTAGCTAAATTTGTTATATGATATTATTGCTCGATAGTAATCCTTGCTTTTGAAAATAACCATCATGAATGTTCGTGGAATCTTTTGAGATGTCGTGACACCGCGCGCGTCTTTTCTATTCATATTTCCATGCAGCTGAAGAAAATATTAATATAGAGATTTGGATGGTTTTGTCGCCAATTTCATACAGTTTATAACCACCTTTGTGATTGTTATAGAGATTCACACTTTGTTTTGTTTGGTGCTGGTTTAATGTGATAAAGTTGGAACCAAACAGTACTATAAACACTCGTAACACTTCAAATTCATTGCGGATCGTGGACAGCAGGTTCATAATCATATTCCCTAATATCGTTTTTCTCGGAAATTTGCGTTTTGCTTGAAAAGTGTGGGATGGAACACTTTTAACATTTCTAGATTTGATAAAGAAAACTGAAATTTTCAAAGTTACCTCTAAAGCCATAAAGTTGTGAGAATATTAGTTCATATATATTAGTTTGGAAATCAAAACAAGTTTTGTTTCGATTTGGCCCATTTGAACTGGCTGGCTATTCAAAATTACAAGCCGGATGTACTACACGTCACTAAATCTGCAGGGAGTGCTATTTATTGACATGTTTTCCCTCTCTCGACAGATATGGAAGGGTGGAAAGCGTCAAAATTTTACCAAAACGGAGTGCTGAAGGTGGTCGAGCAGCTTTTGTGGATTTTGTAGATATTCGTAGTGCTACCAAAGCACATGAAAGTATGAATCGAATCGGTGATCGTGAGTTAAGAACAGATTACAACGAGCCTACGGGTAACCCCACTGCAATTTCTAGAATTCACGGAGATCCCAGGAACGATCCAAGAAATGACCCCAATAACACCGGAGATGTGAGAACTCGAGTGCCTGCACCAGGCTCTCCCCCACGTAGGAGATACGATAGACGGACAGACGGGTAAGTGATCTGAGTAAAGGAAAGTGATCGATAGAGATCGATATGTTTCTTGCAAATATATATTTGTGTGGTGTGGCATGCCATTGTGAAATGTGCGAATGAAACTGACACGGGCTGGCTGCTTCATGGTTTACACACGACACCTACAGTGTATGTGGGAATAGATTTGAGAATTGATTGTGTATGGAGTGTGGCTTTTTTTCTGTAGATTGTAGACTAAAAGCAAGTTAAGGTAAACACCTGTATTTCCAGTTGCTATAGTAATGGAGTAGCAGTATTTGCTGCAGCCTTTGGAGTCGTGGCTACTTTACTGCCTTGTGTTCCAAGCTACAGTGACAACACTTATGTGGTGAATTTTGAAGCTTCATCATCTCTACATCCAGCAGTGTGGTATTACAGTCAGTTAAAAGGAATAATACACAAGAAGTTTGTATTTTATAACAAGTGTCTGCCAACTGTGAAAAATAAAAATGGAGTCAGTGTGGTTGATAATTTTAACTTTGGTCATTGATGGCAACAGAATCCCAGTGTAATGATCAACAAAATCTGTGGAGTTTTCAGTTGATACTATGGCTTCCTAGTGCGACTTTGAACAGGAGCATTGCATGTTTAGTCTGGAGCACCAGGAATACAAGAAATTTCACCACAAGGATAAAGTGGAAATGACTGTTTCAACGGCAACTGCTACCAGAATTCATTCAACATGGAATAAAGTTGATCCTCAAGTCTCTAAAATAAACGAGCAACTAAGTTGTACACATACAAAATAAATATTTCTGTATAATTACTGAATATTTGTCACATTTAAAATAGCAGACAACAGTGTCACTATTATGTTATTTTTAACAAATGTAAAACTGAACACTGCAAAGAAGAAATTTTCCTTTATACCTCTAATAACAGTAAATACAATTCTCTATTCACAGGATAAAATTCAGTAAAACAAAATTCACATTTTAAAATGATGGAAGTGTAAATTCAACTTTAATAACTTCAAAACATTTGTGACTACAAAATTACATAGATAATTAATGTGAAGAACTTAGTGTTATCATTAATGGTTTCTGCAATTTTTTTCCTGTGTTTTAAAAATATAAAGCAACACATAATTTTTTTTTCAGTATAAACATAGTTATTGTTAAAGCTGGTATGATCATTATCAGTAGGTTGTCTAGAAAAGGTTGGAATGCTTAAATTAATGGACATATTTGTGTTTTCCATTGATGGTTTCTAAACATTTATGACTTTTGCAATTCCCACTGATAACATGATTGATTAATAGGAAAATAATTTGATAGTTTTCTGCAATTTTTCATGATTGTGTATTTGTGGTATAAAATTATTAAAATCACGCCACTCATTGTTTTCTTTTATACAAACAACAAATTTAACTACAGTAGTTATTGTCTAAGTTAGTAGGTTCTCTACAATATATCTAATCACTAGTCATGAATAGAATTTAATCTCCCAAAGTCATCTGCTGTTTAAAACTGAAAATTAATATAAATTTTCTTTAATACGTACAAAGTGAGCTGAGGAAACTGTTAATCTTTGCAAGACTTGTGATTATAGAACCATGTTTTATGGCATCTGGAGAAACAACTGCAAACTTTATACAATAACTAATCAGGGAGATGCTTTTATGTTTTATTTTTTGAATGAGTCAAATGTGTGGCAACTGATTGTGGAGGTACAGGATCAACTCAAGTTATGGGTGTGGATATAGCAGATTGGATGCAAAGGGATTGTCTGTGTCTTGTTACCTCATTGAAAGATGTCGTCATAAATTTGTGGATGGAATTCAAGAATTTATCTTTTCACTGGAACTTGGAAGAGTGACTGACTTCCTTGGAATTGGCCTTCAAGAAAGTGGTATTTCTCTGTGCCTTCAATGTACGCAATGGAGCTGAAAGGCATGTTTCTAAGTGCATATGTGACACATGATGGGATTGTAAAGCAAGCAGTTGGAAACAGTGCAGCAGCAGTAATTGCAAGTGAAAGTTGTGGCAACAGAATATTGGTGTGGCTGTTGTCAATATGGAAGACCATATAATAACGTCTTGTCAGGACCAGTAATCTTAGGAAGCACAGCAATAAAGGAACTACCAAAATCTTTAATGTGGTAACTTCAAGATTATTTATTTGGCAAGTTGATAAACCATTCGTGATGACTAGTTGTTAGCGTCGTGGTGACCATGTACTGCCACTGCTCTGAGATCTCCATCGGTTGGAGTTTGGCCCATTCAAAATTCAGTGTGTGGCTTTAAGTTTTGCTGACCCCTTGGGCTAAAAAGTGTGAGAAAACAGAGAATTTGGAAAATTCTGAGACATGGGCCAGTGCTAAATAGAGAAATGTGATTGTAATGTTGATTCAAAGAGGTTAGTATACATCTACAGTAAGTTGTTTCTGTTTTTTTTGGTCTCTTATTGTCATCAGTAAATAAAAACATACCCAATCTATCTGACTGTTTGGTTGTAGTTACAGAATACATACATTTATGGACTAATATTTAGTTTTATCAAGGTTTGAACTTTCTCTACCAGTATGCTAGTAAATGTTCATGATGAATCACTGAATTCTCCCAACTAGTTTCTTAAACAGTGTGTGGAGACTAGTAGGAGAATTCAACATTATCTGTTGTTATCATTGATAAGGAGGTCCAGCATTCCAATAGCTTACAAACAACAATTGTATAAAAACTGTCAGGATTTGTGAATAATATTTGAATTTTAAATATTCCATACCGGTATGTCATATAAGTCTAAAGGAAATAATTGAGGCCAACTTATCCTTTAAAGTTCCTTGTCAAGGTAAAATATAATATCAACACTGAATTGGGTGCAGATAAAGCGGAACAATGCTCTCTTATCAACCTTATGGTGATTATAAATTATTTACAAAGGAATCAGAAATTTACAAAATACTGTTGGTATCAGTGCATAGAGTCTGGCAGAAGACTATGACTGAATTGCATTATTATTATTGTGTTTTGCATGTTTCCATTTGTGTTAGAATCATTTCTGAAATTAAACAATCCTAAGTTTCCACATGTAAGCATTGGTTACTCATCAAAGTTATCCTGCATGGTCCTCGGGCTACTATGATTAATAAATATGTATGTAAAGTCAGCGACTATTACAAAGATGTGTTCAACTCAACTCAAATCTAAGGAAACTAATGTTCACACTGATTTTTGACAGCATATCGGATAGTCGCTATGGTACTAGACAGCAAGGAAGTTATGATGATGGGTACAGTGATGAGGAAGCTGCACCACCACGACAGACTAGTGGTGGAGTGAGGCCACGATACAGTGATCGTAATACTCGGGGTATTAGAGGCTATCACGGAGGTGGAGGATTGAGAAGACACATTGCTAAATCAGGTTAGTTCAAAACCAGTGTTAGGGTAGTTACTCTGCAGTAATGGTCAACTGTAGCTTTTAAAAGAGAGCATTTCCCATTTCAAATTTTCTTTCCATATTTAAGAACTGCTGTAAACTGTTTTTTAATCCTACCCAAAACTGGTTTTCAAATTCCAAGTATTGACTGCCAATTTTAAGCACCACCTTCTAATATAGCCCCCCCTCTCCCTCTCCAAAAAATATTAAATCATCAAAGTTCTTGACAAAAGACTCAATTTAAGTTTTGTCTTTGGTTGCAATAAGCATCTATAGTCTGTCTATTTTTCATAAATGCCTTCAGTTTCAGTGTTAATATTTTTCTTCGTCCAAGATTTTCATGAACGAGGTGCAAGTCCTGGCCGCACCAGTGAGAGTGAAAGTGAGAGTGAAAGCCAGAGTGCAAGTAGAAGTGGTTCTGGAAGCAGCAGTAGAAGCAGTAGTAGTGAAGAGGACAGTGAAGATGAGAGCCGCAGTGTCTCTCCAGTTGCTGAGCCAGTGTCCGGCCGGACAGGGAGAGCTACAGCACTGTGTATAAGGAATTTGTCTGTGCGTTCAAGTGGTAAGTATACTGACAATCATACACGACATCTTACACTACCTCCTCCCGCCACCTGTGATCAGAACTTATAATTATGAACCCAATAATCTCTACCAATTCCTAAATGCCGAACCTCACATTTTAAGAACAGTTTTATCAACTATTGCATAATGAAGTGGGAAACGTACTAGTAACACTTTTAAATATAATTTTTATCCTTTTAATTGTACATAGTTTTTAGATTTTAGTTTAATTTTATATTTCTCTTGTAAATTTCTTTCTTTCCTCTGATGTAAACTTGAGTATTTCAATTTATATATTTTTATGCAAATTGCCAATCAAGTTAAATAAAGTTATTATTATTATTATTGTTATTATACAATGTTTGAATGATACTTTTCAAAGTTGCTGAACACATTTTTATAAGTTTCTAAAGCTACAAAATATTTTTTTTGTTTCTTTTGTTATAATTTTTCATTGTGAACAGCTTCAATAATGGGAATATATTTGACTCACTAACTCAGTATAATGTTTATGTTACACAACAGTTAAATATTAATTTCAAGACTGTGGAAATTACTCAACATAATTAGAACTTTAACAATGCATAATAGTATTAGTAGCCCTTTACCTGGTATTAAAAGACAGTTTTTGCTAAACCAGAAATCAGTGTAAACAGTTGTTGACTAAGTTTTGAATCAGTTGACAAAAACCTGTAATATAACTATTTACTTGTAAACACGTGAACAAGTATTTGTTTTGCATTAATTGGAAATTGAACATTCTGTAGAATTTTAAAAATTTGGTCTGTATAAATATTATTGGAGGATTTCAGATGGCGACATTGTTTATATTTTGCTTCATTAGCAAAAAATTATTCTAATTTCAAGCTTTAAGCAAATGGAAATCAGTCACAATTAGTAGTCACTGAAAATTTGAGCATGATATGCTGAATACCTTTTGAGGATCTTCAAAATTTACAGAGAGTGTGTGGCCAGGAGGAAAGAGTTGCCTGCAGCCCATGTATTGTCTGTAAATTTTAAAGTTTTCAGCAACTCATTCCTGAAAAATATTCATCATTTCACTCCCCAATTTTTGGTGACTACTAAGTAAACTGACCTGCTATTTTGATTTATGGACTTCGTTTGTCTGAAGCTTGAATTTGGTTTTATGCTTATGAAGCAAAATGTAAACAATGATGTCATGCAAAATCCCCCAATAAATAGATAAAACTTGGTAGTACTACGTGATATCATAAGTGAGCTGTACCTATTACATGTAAAGTTCGTGCATAACATGAAACTAAATGTTTTTGAACAAATGTGACAGCATGATCCTATTTAAGAATTTTCAATTCTCTCCTTTTTGGACCCCTGTCCATTAATAAGCTTTATTGACCACTCTTGCAGTGAAAACATTTAGTTGATCGTTTCTGGTATTTTACTTGTCAGTGTTGATGAACATATTATTTTGTTTGAGACTAGGTTTTAATAATTTTGTATATACAATTATTAAACCAGGGTACAATATTTAAGTATTGTTTCAATGGCTTGCAAGACTAATATGAAATTTGCAAAGCAAGTCATTTCTGGTAACAAAGTCAGCTGTGGGTTCACAAGTTTTATCTCAAAATTTTCGTCATACTTTTTGTCATTTTTAGACACTTAAATTGCACCCAATAAACACGGTTTCCTTTTATTTGTTGTTTAATTACTTCTGACTTGCCCACTGTGATTTGCATGCCTTTGAATATACTCTGTTACCATTGGTACATATAACATTATATTCACTTTTCTTATGATACCTGTGTTTGTAAACCCATACGTCAGTGACAAGCTGCAGTTTTACTTGAATTTTCAGGTTCAAATGAACGTCACAACATGTCATCCTTTCAGAATTGTGAGTTCACAAGTTTCAGTTGAATTCTGCAACTTTTAACGAACCAGTACTTAATTCTAAAATAGTTAGTTTATTGCATTATTTTTCATAATATTATAACATTAATGACAATAATTATTAACATTTTGTAACCTTTGATGATAAAAATATAGAAGATTTTAGTAACCTAATATTTGCATGTTAGTAAAAAGATAATTAAGTATGTGTAATTTATTTAATGAACTGGAACCGATGGGGTATAGAAAGCTGCCCAGGAGGTTCAGTAGATAAACGATATGCAGTAATTCTACAACAAAACTACATGATTATGTAGTTATAGTTTAAGTATTTTTCTTCAGCAAACGTTCTCTCTTCATTTACTGGTATTTTTTGCAACTGCTTAAATAAAAAGTGTTACCGTCTGTGAACAGGGACGTTAAGCCGTTGGTCAGTCTCTTGATGTTCTATCAGGGGACTTAAAAGAACCCACACACTTGTCGATAAGAGTAGGCTAATGCCGGTGTTGTGGTCTGTCACCTCATCTCTA
>JANVCK010294706.1:0-14263 GCA_026546655.1 Epizoanthus illoricatus
CTACGGCGCTCGCGCAAAGGTAGCTAGCGCTCGCACGGCCAAATTGATATCCGTACTGCCTCGGTTAATATTTTCTTTTGGCTACGGGCCTGATCGCGCCAACTACCTATGACAAAATATATACAAAATAGCTAAAATATTCAAACTTAAACTAAACTAAAATAAAATAAACAATAAAAATAAGTTTCTAAAATGTAAGGAAGGTGACTGTTAAAGGAGTCAACAAATTGCGCTTTACGCTTACAGCCCCACCACAACCCCCGCCCATCTGCCGCCCATGATGTATATGCGGGACCGTCGTTCAGATAATGTTGCCTGTAGATAAGAAAACTAACGATTTGTATCTCTAAGCCTGATCAAAGACTAGCTGATTAGGCATATAAATTTGCGATCAGATAACTTTCGTGCGACAAGAAGACTATCCCAGAAAATCACAAGTCGTGCAGCCGTCCTTTTGATGATTTTGCATGTACTTGATTCTACTATCGAAATATCATCTCGAACACCACGGCAGTTTGCTTAGAAATGACTCGCTCGTGTACCTATGAGATAACATATCTGGACTTGTCGAACTTGCCGATCAATATCAATCGGAGATTCTCCGCTGCATACGACCTCAATATTTCTCAATAAGTACAGCACATTCCTAGCGAAATCAATTGCTAGTATAGCTATGAGATATCATCTCTCAAACTGTCAAACTTGACGACCAATTCCCGCGCAAGCACTGTGTCCGCATCTATGCGACCTCATTCTATCACAAAAATTTGCGCACTTTGCTTGAGAAATGACTCGCTGCTGTAGCTAGGAGATATATCTGTGGACTTGTCGAAATTCAAGACCATTTCATTGCCGCGCCTGCAGTTATCACACGAAGATTAACGTCTGCAGCCCACCTCATAATATCTCAAAAAGTAGCGCACTTTGCTTGAGAAATGACTCGCTGGTGTAGCTAGGAGATATATCTGTGGACTTGTCGAAATTCAAGACCATTTTATTGCAGCGCCTGCAGTTATCACACGAAGATTAACGTCTGCAGCCGACCTCATAATATCTCAAAAAGTAGCGCACTTTGCTTGAGAAATGACTCGCTGGTGTAGCTAGGAGATATATCTGTGGACTTGTCAAATTTCGAGACCGATTTAGTGCCGCGCCTGGAGTTATCACTTTAAAATTGTCGTCTGCATCCGTCGTCAGTATATCTCAAAAAGTAGCGCACTTTGCTTGAGAAATGACTCGCTGGTGTAACTAGGAGATATATCTGTGGACTTGTGGAATTTCGAGACCGATTTAGTGCCGCGCCTGGACTTATCACACGAAGATTATAGTCTGCAGCCGACCTCATAATATCTCAAAAAGTATCGCACATCAATCTTGGGGGGGGGGTCATTTCCCCTTAAGCGTTCGTGGTATTGTTTTAGGCTTATACGTTTGACGGTTAAGTAAAAAATATACTGGTTTCTCGTCCCTGCCCGCTTGTTACTAGTTTTTATTTGCATTTTTTATGTCTTTGAAGAAATCTCGGTCCAAATCTGCATGTCCAATGTCGTGAAGCCGCAGTGTAGTGGAAGGCATGAAACGTAACGTTTGATCAACGTCACATGATTCTTTTGTAGTTAGAAATATGCCGGCAATTTTGAGTCAGTTGCAGCTGTTCCAGAACCTGTCCGCCATTTTGGATTTTTCAAAACAGTTGTAAACAGGTAGAAAACAATGTTTTGTGGGTAAAAACCACAAAATACATGATAAAAACTAGAAAAATTCCCATTTCTGAACGTATTGCCTAATTTGCATATTTTTTCGCACAAATTGTGCATGCTGACGTCATCTAATTAGTGTCAAAATTCGTCTCATTTAACTGACCGCAGGTACTGAGAACATCATGGCAAAAGCTTTTCAAAAGGCAAAAAATTTAGGTACGAAAACCTTTAGGGGGAGGTCATTTTGACCCCCCCCCCTTATACGTTTAAGGGTTAACAATTATTCCATGAACGAGCACTGACGCCGAGATGATAGATGACCCAAGAGGCGCGCATTGCGGAGTTCGCTAAGATAATCTCATATCCAACAAATGTCAGTGGAATATTTTTTTAATTAAATCTTTCATTAATTTTGTGTGTGAAATTGTGAAATTTTGTGTAAACGAAGCGGATTTTAGAGTTTATTTCCGTTTTCAGAAATGGCTGTTTTCCATACGAGGTACAACTGATCCGGCCATGCGCTGATAACCATCAGTTGTGCGGCAACCAGGGGTTAAAATAACTGACCTTAATTGTAGGAACGGTTCGTTTTGATTTCCACGCAAAAATTATGTTGAAAACGTATCCATAACCTTTCAAATCACTGTAAATAAATGTGTGCATCCTTAAGTTAGAAATGTTACCACAAGTAATCAATACACTGGCAGTATTTACACCAGAGATGGGAAACTCGTCCACACTGACGGGTAACTCGTCCGACGAGTTATTTGTTTAAATGTTAAAACGAGACGAATAACTCTTCTCTTGTTACTTGTACAAAATTCATATCAAGACTGATAAGCGACCAAATAAGTTTTTATTGTCACAAATTTGATCAGTTATCTGCCGTCTAGACGGATAACTCTTCTTCAAAAATCGTCTCAATACACAGATAAGTAGACGGATAAAATCAGACGAATTATCTGTCTAAACAGTTATTCGTCCCGTTTTCACACTAAGCCTGGTTTTCATATGATCTGGAACGGTCGGCGACATTGTAATAAATTGAGAACTGAGATCAGTTTTTGCTGCTATTTTGGTTTATGGGATTCGTTGTCTGCGATCACTCGTAAATATATGATAACAATATCTGTAGTGCTGCGACACGGCCATCGAAGCGGTTCGACGTTCAGGTCGCAGACCGTTACAGATCATGTGGAAACCAGGCTTAAGATGAGTTATCCGTCTGGACGAGTTGTTATCCGTCTGGAGTTATCCGTCTGGATGAGTTGTTATCCGTCTGGAGTTATCCGTCTGGACGAGTTGTCTGTCTAGACGAGTTAACCGTCTGGACGAGTTATTATCCGTCTGGAGTTATCCGTCTGGACGAGTTGTCTGTCTGGACGAGTTAACCATCTGGACGAGTTATTATCCGTCTGGAGTTATCCGTCTGGACGAGTTATCCGTCTGGACGAGTTGTGCGTCTAGACGAGTTGTCCGTCTAGACGAATTATTCCGCGTCTGGGCCAGTTGTCCGTCTGGACGAGTTATCCGTCTGGACGAGTTGTGCGTCTAGACGAGTTGTCCGTCTAGACGAATTATCCCGCGTCTGGGCCAGTTGTCCGTCTGGACGAGTTATCCGTCTGGACAAGTTGTCTGTCTGGACGAGTTATTATCCGTCTGGAGTTATCCGTCTGGACGAGTTGTCTGTCTGGACAAGTTAACCGTCTGGACGAGTTATCCGTCTGGACGAGTTGTCCGTCTGGACGAGTTATTCGACTGGGCGAGTTATCCGTCTGGACGAGTTGTACGTCTGGACGAGTTATTCGTCTGGGCGAGTTATCCGTCTGGACAGTTGTCCGCCTGGACGAGTTATTCGTCTATAGTGTGCATACGGCCATTGTTGAATTATATCACGTTCTAACGTTGTAATGTAAATATTATAATCCTCATGCCACTTTTACAGAGTTGTAAAAACTTTTGTGGCAAATCTTATACAAAACTCGCCAAATTATTATCGCAAGACATGTGTTAAAGAATCAGCAGTATGTACATATCAACAGCGAGGGTCTGTATCAATGCCAATATGGATCCTGAACTGTTGGAGACGTGAAATTAGTTAGCACGATGATGACACTGGTATACAGGTCAAAAGTGACAGGTTTTAAATAGAAAAACGTTTGACCTGGTATTGTTAGATATGTAGCCCTCACCCCACGTGCCCCTATACCTTGTCTATATGGCAAAAAGTACAAATATTAAAGAAGAAGAATAGTAGTTTGGTAGTCATGGTAACCATGTTCAGGTAAATTATAAATTATTATTCAAACCCATTTTATAGCTTCTGTTTTCGTGACCAAAGGCACCTTTTTAAAAAATTAGGAGATGGGTGGAGGACATTGCCCTTTACCATTGCAAAAGCAATCCATCATCTCCCCCGGCCCAGTCTTTCTCTTTCGGCCACATTCTAAGTGGGCAGCTTGCAAGATACAGCTAGTACCGATACAACCCAATTTACATTATAACCTAGCCTGCATAGTAGCTCTAAAGTGAGTGGGGGGATGGAGTCTTTTCTGTCTTCCACAACAACCTTTGTCCTCACCCTCCCCACCCCTAAATGCTGCTATGTAAGCTAAGCATAACCTGAGCACTTTGTAAATCATAATAAATTGTGAAGAGACTGTCTGGGCCAGGGCAGTTAGTAAAATAAAATAAATCTATAATAACTGTCCAATGGTAAAATCATAATTCATCTTTGTTAGAAAACAATCGAATTTGATGTCCTCATTGTTGAAACTGATGATGCTTGAAGTGGACTTGTGGCTAAAATTTTGATTGGCAGGTCCCATGTCATTGTTTCTGTGTCGACGTGTGGTGGCCCTTGCCATGTTGCCATGTCAGAATGTGGACTCGTAGTCTGAATAGGGCTCACTGCCCCAGGGATGGCACACGTCCCAATCACAAACTCAAAATGAAGTCTCCACTTCAGTTCAACTAAAATTCATCAAAAGACAAGTATCACTAACAAACCTTTTCAAATGCATAAATTATCAACATCTTACTTCAGTTCTCCTTGCAATATCAACAAACAATAAGTAGGTAGGTTAACGTATTTGTCTCACGATAAAAGGTCAAGACCAGGGCTGAGACAGCTCGAGACCAATTTCTAACCACAGTTCTGATGTCTGGTTTTACTGTCTTACGTGAACTCAATCAACCAAACAACTTGAAGCTCATTGATTGGTCAGCATTTTTGGAACAGCCCCAAGGCCCACCTCTTATTCATCGGGAAACAGGAACTTTAAGAAAAGGAAGGAACTGGTAGTCAACAGGACTTGTAAAATCTTGTTGTATTACCAAATCCTTTCACACAGTTTGGTTGGTACAATCAAACATTTTTGAGAAAGAAAGCATGGTAATCTGGTTTCCAAGTAGATGTAAGATAATTATTCCACAAACAAGCATTGGATATGAGTTGACTATAGTGCAATCAGAACAGCACACCTCTTTGGCCATCTACATTTCATATCCAATGCACATCTGTGAACAATGGTACATGATTACAATGAATGATTCATCAATACCATAAAAACCAGGTTATAAGCCATGGGCTCATGCAACTTTATAACCAGATTTGAGCACCGTACATAGCAAAATTTGTAAGGGGGTGGGACAGTGTAGTTTATGATAGAACAAATGTCAAATGCATGAATATCTAGGAGGGACAGTATTAGAGGCTCTGAAATGCTATTTTCAACACTTACTGTGCTACTGTTTCTCAACAATCAATCTCAACTGTGATCTTTAGATTTGAAGCCCATAACTGAGTATTATTTTATACTCAGTTACGGGCTTCAATATCACGCTGTCTCATTCCACTGGGGGTCCCTGCCCCCTGCTCCATACAGCCATGTAGAGTGTGCATGTCATGACTACTATTATATTACCAGGCAGTTCTCAGATCAAGCATCTAGCCAAATATATGTATCCCTGCATCCACTGATCATGATTATGAGGGAAAACAGTACCGGTAATAATAAGAATGATAAAAATGAATGAGTGCTGCAACCTGCAATGCTATCACAAGACAAGTTGTATGAATCATTGCATCCCTGCAATGACCACAATTGTTGCAATTTAAGTTACTGCAGTCATTGTGGAAAGTAGAAATGAGTTCTGAAAGTGTTGCAGCAACTTCTCTCCAAGCAATTTGCTATAATTGCATGAAGTGTTACCATACACAGTGCACCACGTAACAGGACTCCACGATACTGAATGATCACTTACTTATGTCAGATGTGAACCCTGGTGTCACTGTCGTAGGGATGGGGAGTACAAGGTGAGTCTTCCTGGAATGAATGCAGTTCTCTTGTATGATGCCATGTGATGTGTGGGTAACTGCAGATGTGCCACTTTTTGCTGGCTGTCGGCATTCCTTTGGTATGTGTTCTTCACACTGTAAAACGACTGTATACTGGGGGATCAAGCAAGTTACATGTAAACGGTATGGTCGCTCATACACTGGCAGTACTGTAAATCACAAAATTTACACTCCAACTGTTTCATTTTTCATCAACATTACATGTAGCTCTTTTTGTGATTTTATCATGGTTACTAACAATCTATCAGGTTAAAAAAATTCCCTGACTTTTCCATGACTCTCCTGTGACCATAGAATAACTTTCACTGACTATGCATGATGTGCTTGCATGCCTGGGATAGAGTGCTTTTAAAACTATGGCACAAATGTCTGTGGCATTCCCCCAATTTCTTTTCAACATTTGACTCTCTAAATTGCACTTTGGCAACCAAAATATAAGATTCCCTGACTTTTCCCTGACTTTGACCAGGAATTTAGAATTTCCCTGACTTAATCCAAAATTCCCTTACTTTTAATTTCCCTTAATTTCCCTTGAAAAACTATTTTTCCCTGACTTTTCCCTGACCATTGGCAACCCTGTTTATATCATTCATTATGTCCTTGAATTGGCCACATTAACAGGGTACCATAAAATCCAACTTATTTATAAGCCCCTTGGTTCCAAGTCCCCAGTTACATGTATGAGACATGCAGTGTGTTATTTTTTAGAGATGCTTAACACACTTTGCACTTGTTTTTCTTGTTTTTGCTCACAATAGTTCCCAAGCGATTTATGTTTGGCAGGTTTCTTTATCGACTATTCTCTGTGAATTAGAATTGTGATAACTGTATGAAACCCCTTCTGAGCTTGTATAAGCCCAGGGCTTATTAAAGCAGAATTTTATGGCATATTAAAAAGTTTGTGAACAAAATGGCAGGTAGGGAATATTAATCCAAATGTGGTTGTTGGTCATTAGCAAGGTGGACAAATTACAGTGCAACTACAACCTGGGCCACTTGAGACTGAAGGAGTAAACACTCATAGCACTGATTTTAAACAATAGAATCTGACTTTGCAGCTTTTATCCCAGACAAACTGTGGGAATGGCTTAATTTGATTGGTTGGCTCTCCACATGCATGTTTCAGGCTATCAACTCCCAAGTTACACTATCCACACTGTAATAATGGGCTGTTCAGGTAAGAAAATGACTAAGCTTTTGTTTGGGCAAAAACAGGGGTATCAATTCGATCTATAACATAGAGATATTTTAACTAGATTGTAAAAACATGGCCCTGCCTCCACCCCCAGAAATGAATTAAAACTGTTATTCACTACTCAGCAAATGCCTCTCTAGTGCGTTGCGATTCTCTGACTGAAAGATGGTTGACCTTAACGTACCTTGCAGCATGGTACGAGTGCATCACTAAAGTCAAATGAGCCAACAACCTCCTCTCCTATCCTGTAAGTAGATTTAAACAGGCAAAACTTCCCAACAGAACCTCTACTGCTAGTAATGTTATAGACATCTGTTGGCAACAAAATAAAGTACAATCAGTATAACGTATAATTTGGTTCATAGCAAGTTCTTAGCTTCCATTGTAATTTCTTTACTGTATGTTTACATGATACTGGAACAAGTTTCATTAAGCTACAACTTTATACCCTATGGCTTCATACTAGTTTTACTCCATAGCTCTATATTCATTTGCATGATACTTCTTAAAATGTTTGCAATAGAGTGATTGTCCAGGTTAGTGTAGTCCTGAGAAGGACTGCTGTTGATGACCGATGTTTCAACAACCAGAGTCAATAGATAAAAGTTGGTATGTACATGTAGGCAATATTTATACCATACACATTGTGGTCTCGTTTCATTCGTCAGTATATTATGTCAGTGTCATTAGCACAGCGGTCTTATATTCATGTGTCAGTCTAATTAACGGTAGTTGTGTGGTCAGCTTGTTTTGTATCAGTAATTAGTCTTTGGTAAGGAGCCGGTAATAACCAATACCATGAACAAAGACTTACACTAGAAAGTTGGTTCACCAACTTAGAACAAAGACCTCTCAACTGCTGTAGAATATTACAATAACTGTTTCCTTACCAAAGACTAATATACTGATGCATGAAACAAGACCACAACGCAAACGGTATAAATACTGCCTACATGACTGACTTTGCTCTATTGACTCTGAAGATGACTTCTACACAGGTTGGATTCAGGCCATTTATTTTATTACTGGTAAACTGGTAAACTTATATTATAACCACAAGGAATTTAAACTTACGCGAGTTTCTTCTTGATGTAACTGTTGTTAAATAATCCATTGCTATGTCTAAAAGTGAGGATTTCATTGTAAATTCTTCTAGAAATACACTGCTTGGCCTTTCCCTTTCAGCAACAGAACGTTCCATTTCACCAAGACCTAAACAAACAACATTATATCATTCTGTTACAATAATTCAATCTCCATTTATTGGGGCCCATGGGGCTGGTCATTTATAGTTGGGTGTCACAAATGTTTCTTGGCTTCCCCTCTGAAGTTAATAGAAAATATTTTGAACTCCCTACTCCCTCCTTCTTTATTTCAACTTCACCATCGGATGGCTATCGCTGTAGTTCATTCCCACAGCCAAGTTAGTGAACAGAGTATAGTAGTTTCTGATGCAACAACTAACAATAAGGGGTGATCACACAAGTTTAATGGGGATTTGGTGGCATGCTCCCTCAGAAAAAAGTCTAAATTTAGGGTTTTTGTGAACATTTCCAACATTCTGGGAATATATGTCACAGTGACATCCAATGTTCAAAAGGCAGCATTCACTAAAATGGACATGGCTGTTTACTGACAAAGAAAAATATTGTGCACCCCTTTCAAAGTTGCCCAAAATATTGTAACCCCACCTACAAAATGACCAGCACCCCCCTCCCCCATGCCAGTAATAAATGATAGGTCCCTAGGATGTTTCAGTGTCATAACAGGGAAGCCTTATCCAGATACTGGGGGATGTGATTGATCAGCAGTGAGCCTGACTAGAATTAATATATGTTGAAAGAAGATGATGAAATATGAAAATCACAAGATGAACTCAAGGTGATTTTCAAGTGATGTTTTGTTCTCCAATATAAACACAGATTCTAGCCAATCAGAAAACATGTTACAGGTATTAGTTATTGATCAGTTATTTTAGTTTGTAATGGCCTTTCTTTCCTAATATTTTCATGATGGACATCTGTCACAATTATACAGGGGGCATTCAGCCATCCAGCCACAAAAAAGCATTTTTAATTAAGACATCTGAATTGACCTTGCTGGCACTAGAGCATGTGGGAGCATGGTATTGTACAACAATATGTGATTCAAGATTGGATTCAACTGATTGAACAGAAGACAAGTCTCTGACATTTGATTGCAGTTTGTTCCACAGTCTTGTTGCAGCTACTGCCAAAGCCATGTCACCACATATTATCTGACTGAAGTATATTGGCTGCTATATTGCCAAACCTGTGTCACCACATATATAACTAGTATATTGGTCGCTGTACTGCCAAACCTGTGTCATTACATATATAACTAGTACATTGACTGCTGTACTGGCAGAGTAACTCCATAAAGGTCCTTATCTTACATATAAAAGAACACCTCTCAGGTTCTCAATGAGATCTGGCAACAGCTGTAGAGGCCAAATTCACCATCTACCCAGTCACACTCACTCGGTATTTATGCCAGCTACATTATCCAGTGAAAGTAAAAGAATAAATTATCTGAGTGTCTACTTCACAGAACCAGGCATTGATGAGGAAACATACTGAAAATCCTGCTCACCTGTAACAGACAACACCCTCAGGGGTAGACGCAGGAGTTTAGTTGATGCCTGAAGTCTACCAGTACCAACAGTGATTTTGTATGAGTACTTCACAGCATGTCCTCTGTATGAGGGTGGGGCCTCTGTTGGTATCGTGTCTGTGTACAAAACTGTGCAGAGAAAAAAGTTACATGAAATCTGGCATGACTATTTCTAGTTATATGTTAGCTCATAATTATTACTGGTATGTTGTTGAATAATAATAATAATAATTTTAATAATTAGAATAAGATGTATTCGGAGCATTATACAATAGTCTTGATGTTCTCACAACAAAAAGACGAAAATTTCATAACTTACAGGTTGCTATAAAACTAATTACATTTCATTTTCAGATCTAAAACTATTGCAAGCTAAAGCACTGAGAGCAGTGTACGGTTCGAAATTTGTTCATTTTTCAGAGCACTGGTGAGACTAGTTCTCCTGGGGGGAGGGGTACCCTCCATAACTTATGGGGGGAGGGGTACTCTCCATAACTTATGGTGGGGAGCAATAATCTCTATAACTTATGGGGAAGGGGTGTGCTGCTGGGTCTTTGAAACCCTTCCCCTATACTAGACCAAGATTGCTGTTTTTGACACCCTATCTAGATGTGGTCCTGGTATTCTTACTAGGTAATGTTTTGCATTATGCTGGATATACTTTTTGGTTGCCAACAATACAGCTGGCTATCTAGCACAAAGGCTGAAATAACAATAAATATCTACTATTTCTGTTCTTTATCAATTAATTATGGAGAACAAAACAATTTACTATAAATGATTTTATTATTGATACTGCAAGTTGTATGAACACTTAAATTGTAGACAATGGAGTTCGTATACAAATCACAGAATGTAACTGTGTTTCTTCTCTAGATCTATAGTCTATGAGGATTTTAAATATGAAATTAATTCAGGCCATCCCCCTAAAATGTTTTATTCCCCATCACTGCCTGTCTCTCAAAGTCAGGTGGGTTGGTTGGAGAAAATAAAACAATAATAAAAATGAGAGTGATAAAACCCTATAACATCTTTACAATAACACTTTTTTGCAATAGACCTCTTTCAACTGCGGGTGTGTTGTCCTATTTCAGATCATGTGACAATGCTCTTGAGAATTCTTTCTTTGTATCCTAATTGTATACCTCCGATTCATTATTAGAATGATAAAGAAATAGTTCTCGAGGGAATTCTCACATGATTTGAATTGGGGCATTCAAAAGAGGTCTATTAAAGCTTTGTTTTCTTTAAACTGAATTTAAAAACAAGTGGGTCAGTTGGGCGATAGGAAATGAAATAATTATTATGAATATGTAAACGGCCTTAACCCAATCATTATCCTGTGCTTAGTCAAGGAAATAATATTTCTAGTTGATAACTAATATTAATGATACATAATATAGAATCCACGTAAACACGCTTGATTTCATCAACAAACATTATAAACTCTAGGAAAAACCTTTTGAGTGTCCTTTATGTATTACATCAGGAAAAATCATTTCATATTGGCTACCAAGAAAACAATGTTACACACGTAACGCATGATAAACTGTATTTTAGCTAACCTGAGATTTATTTTGAAGTTTAGAAATAACTAAACATCTTGTTAAAAATATTGAAAACATGGAGATATATTTCTATGATTTCGAGATCATTTGAAATTTCTTTGTTTTTCTCCCACAAGATTGCTAGAGGTGTCAACTGAACATAAATTAGTTTAATTTATTTAATAATTTTATTCTAGATCAAGCAAAAAAATATGGAGCTCTTCACCTCTCGACTATAAAACACCTGGTGTGACAAATTCGTCATAATATATTAAATCTACAGAAAATAAATAATAAATTCCGCAATTCATTTGATTATAAAAAATACTTCATTTTTGTGGTTTACTAATATTTGTGCCTGTGTAAAGACAAGCGCAAGATATCCTATCCCAAACAAAATTTTCAGAATAGTGTATTTATACAGAAACTTACACGTCTGCATTTCGCCAGGAGCGAGTCTCAAGTCGCAAAATAGAATCTTGGGTTCTGTAGACAACAAGCAGTGCCCTTGCTCTCCTGTCAAATAAAAGAGTTTTCGGATAGGACTTAGCATTTCAATAATGGGGTTTCAATGATATCAATTCAAATCTGAGTAACACAAACCCCGGGAGGCCACAAAGCTTGTAGTGGACGCTGTTGATTCCAACGTTCGATCTCTCGTTCTGCTTGGGAACACAACGCGAGCGTCATTGATAGAGCATTGACAGTGGACTTGCGCACTTGCCCAGGCTAACGTCTCTATCTTACTGGTATCACCCTTCAAATGTCCCTTTGTGTCGCTACAAGCTTTACAATCGACTGGCTCTGTAGCGTTCAGGTTCGTAAAAATAACTTCACACTGAATTGTTTCACCGGCCATGAACACAGCTCCTCGAAGCAGACGCGCTCTCACTTCGATCATGGCATAGATGCTCACAAGAATTCCCTGGCGCTGAGAACCTGTGCATAGTTTATCCAAGGTACTACATCCGTTAACATGTAGGTGTCTTTAGCTTCACAATAAGGCATTTCCTAAATGATAAAACTCGTATAATCTTCAGCTCATTCCTCTCACATCCGCCATAATTTGAGCCTTCTCCCAATGTATTGTGATTGGTACTATCCACTGACCGACTTGTTTGCAGGCTTCAGCGGGATTCATGCTATACCAGTTTTCGATACTCCCCCCCGCTCTTAATATAATAATAAAAATAATAATAATAATAAAAATAATAATAATAATAATAATAATAATAATTAAGAATTTTAAATTAAAATGTTGTAAGATTACTGAAAATAATCAGTCGTTTGGCACTATTCCGGAATAAGAATAGTCGGAATAAATCGGAATAAGCGTTCGTTTGGGAGCTATTCTTATTCTGGAATACTTGGAATACATTCTGTGTATTCTGTTCCAGGTAGCAGAATGGACAGAATGTATTCTGTGTATTCCTATTCCGGAAAAAGAATATCCCAAACGAACGCACCATTAGTGGCAAATCGGTTTATTTAGCACATGTACCATGCTTGGGAAGAAGCTATTTTAAAGTTAATTCGTGGAGAAGGCAAAGCACTTAGTATGCTAACAGTAACCATGGGGGGAGGGTATATCTTGGGTTAAGTGATATGTATTACCCAGTCTTTCTGGTGTTAATTTGAACTGGATAAGTTTTAAATCTGGCAGGGTGACAGAATCCAAGAGTGACCTATTGGAGTATCGTATTTACTCGAAAAAGCGCTGCTGCGTTATTATAATTTTAGACTTTTTCATGCGGCGTTTACTTGAAAACACAACAACTTTTAAATTCTCAAAATGATAATAATAACAACAACAACAAATCTCATGAATGTGAAAGAATATTGTTGTACATGGGGATAAATCTCCGCTGTTAGTTTGAAGCAAATCGTATCGTTTTTCATTTTTGCTTTGCCGCTGTCCAAGCACCACTAGCACTCTAACGCTCAAGTGCTTGGAATAAGTGCAGCATTGTTGAGGGGTGCAGCGCTCATTCGAGGGCGGCGAGTATTGGTATTTTTGCAATCTTGTTCTTCACTAGGCCAAGGCGGCGCTTTTAAAATCGAGGGAGGCGCTTATATATATACTAGAACAAAACAGACCCTAAACAAACAAATGAGTACGCCGGATTTATTGCAGACCTGGATCAGTAAAAACACTGTGGCAGACTGATCCTTACGGCGGAGAAAAGGACAGACGGGGACAGACAGTTAAACAAAATAAAATATTTTTTTGTAGTTTTTCAAACCAAAATATTGGGCAAGTATAAAAATACGATCGCTTCCTTTTGCCTCAGTGTTAGCGTCTTCCGCAATAAAGAAAACAAGTTAAGAAATTGAGATTGTTTACAGTCTAGGTAATTCGGCAAACACATCTTTACCGTCAAAAATATTTCTAACTACCGTTTGCTATTCTGCTTTCATGGCTCCTTGTAAAGGAAAGAACTGAAAACTAGCTTCCACAGCTTTCCAAAATTCTCCACTTTCAATTTATTTTCATTCTCATCCGCAAAACAGAAAGGCTAATATCATTAACACCATGACAGCTATCCAAACGCTATAAATTCCTTGGTCGCCGATTGGCCTAAATATACAATTTGAATTATTTAGACCAACCGCCGGCTAGCGCCATTGTTCCGCTATTGTTGTTGTTTTTAACCGGTCGTTTAAGACTATGTCCCCAGGGGAAGTATTTCCCTCTCTCCCCTCCCTTCTCTCGACCGACGGATTGCCCCTGGGTCTCCGAGGATATGACCATCCCTGTTCAATCCTGTTCAACCCTGTCCAGCCCTGTTCAACCCTCTCCAGCCATATTCAACCCTGTTTAACTTTA
>JANVCK010294817.1:0-14262 GCA_026546655.1 Epizoanthus illoricatus
TCTTGAGCTCACTGGGGATTTATAAGTTATTTGATTAATGTTGAAATCACAAACTGAAAATCCGCACAGAAAAAAAAATATATGTGATTCAAAACATTTCAAGATTTCTCCTTACTTCTTGCTCAACTTTTCTTCACCCCCGGCATCCGTCATCTTGGAACACTGAAAAAGGGACACGTGAATGTTGTAACTCAACTTCTGATTGGCCGACAAACGGTGAAATGAACACCACGCACGCGCGAAGCCCCGCGCGCTACAAACCCGCAAAAGCATTTCCAGTTGAATTGCCTTGCGAGCAGTTTAGGAGAATCATTAGCCACATTTTTCTCAGTAAATATGTTGTCATGCATAACCGACTTCATAGCAGTCCATTCTGCAACGATGTACTTCAGTGATGCTCTGTGAATGAAAATATTTAAAGGTAATTTCAAACAGCTCTCTGCTCTGACCATGCATGAACACCTACGGTCCAACCTCGTTCCCAGGGCCATCCGCACGACCAACCTTGCTCCCAGGGCCATCCGATCCGCGCGCCAAAGGTTTGGCGCGCGGATGGCCCTGGGAACGAGGTTGCCTACGGACAGTCGGTCGGTCCGTGCCCACTCTACCCCTGGTCTACGCGATGTTTCTATCGACGTTTTTCATTGGTTGATAAACTGACTAATCAGAAGGAATCAGAGGGGACGGGTGGTTCATTCACACCGTAACTTCAAGAAAAGGTCGGAGAATGCAGGAATTACCCGATGCGATTTTGTGCCAATTTTTCTCACTTAGCTTCCCTAGCCCCTGATGAAGGTTCGTTTTGCCGAACCGAAATATTGGGCAAAATAAAAAATATTTCAAGCCGTCCGATCAGCCTTGCATTTCTCAAGTTTTGTGTTCATTAACCACTCTATTATTCATTTTTAAATTGGACACCTGTAATCGGACACTTGAATGAACAAATCACAACCCAGGCGGTGTGCGTCCAACGACCGCAAAGCATTGTAGGTAGTCACTGAGATCTCTCATTCCGCTTCCAGTCTTCAAGGAGTGAGGATCAATTGTACGCTTCAGTCGCATACTTCAGACTGTAAGATGGGAGTGCAGTGTTCAGTTGTTGCAGTATTTGAAGGATATCACTGTTCAAATCTCTCTGGAATCATTCAAAGTACAAACTGCTGCAGTAGACGCTTCAATCGCTTCGTGCTGTTTGCACAAAGCTTTTAAAGCCAATAGCTAAGTTGATTTGCATCACGCGGCCAGCACTAGAACACTGTCAGGAAGAGAGTGCACCTTACGATCTTCGTATTTTTCATTATGTACACGTGGTTGACTCGGTGGTAGTCATCAGAAGGGAAAATAACATAAACTACGTCGACTCTGTGTGTTTGGGAAGATTATTCGAGGATTTGACTCCATCTCAAATGTATTGTTTTGATACTGTTCGTTTCACACATCGAGCGCCAAACCAAAGACACGAAACCATCGGTTTTGAACTTCAAAAGTTCGCCTAAAATTCCCCAAATCCCCTGATCACAACCCGAGTTCTTGGCTTACTGACCAATCACCAGCCGGCCAGATAATAATCACTATGAATAGCAACAACTTCCAGGTTACCACGCACTCAGAATCTGTGGTCAAGACAAAATGGAAAACTTTTCCTCCTACGGTAACAATTATTTTCATGACAGAGACCTAAACTCAATTTTTTCTTTTTTCGGAAATTGTAATTTTTATAATAAATTGGTAATATGACTTCGTATCGTCCAGTTCTGTCTGTAATCATACTCGTGATAAACAAATTGGACTCGCGTTGTGCGCTAGTCTAATTTTGTTATCACTGATATAATTACAGACCGAATTGGACTCCACTCAGTCCTATTACCATTACTAATCATCGCCTTCTTCTCGTCATTCATGACAATAGAAAGTTCGTGCATCGTGGTTGCTTTCTGCATGCGTCATTTTCTCCACTTCTTTGCCCGGGGTACAGTGTCCAAAAATTTATCGTCCGAAATTTCATTGTCCAAAATATTGGTATGTTAAAGTATTTTTTATTTATATTTATTTATTCACTTACTTATTTGTATATTTACTTTTTTTAGTACGAAAGTGAATCCGTATCGCCTTTTGTCTGTTCAGTGCGCGCGCGAAGGAGCGGTAATACTAGCAACAATTTCTGTAACTTGTGGACTTCTGAGGGGCTGTTATCAGCCGTTGACATCTTTACAAGTGCATGTGCAAAGTGGACATTTTGCATGGTTTTCATTAAAAACACGTAAATATTAGGGATGTTTATACGAGAGAAATAAGACGCGGCTTACATAAGACACGAACTGCTCGTATAAATGGTTCGCGTCTTAGTTCGCATCTAGCTAGGTCCAGCGATGATCATGACGTATTGTATTAACGTTTTAGCTTGTGGAAAAACAAGCTTCAGAAATTCACGACTTTTGAGCAGGACAGAACTTGTAAACGTAGTCAAAGATACACAACATGCAACTCCGTTATACTACACCGGCTAAAGTGAGCTGCTCCAGAAATAGAAATGACTTTTCCTGAGCCGTTGTCCATACATTCCTCTTTTTTGTACTGTTTTTTGAGCTTTTGTTTCTAACACCTTTTTTCCTGTTTCTCGAGCACGAATCGCCGGAAAGATGCAGGGGAGAACAGTGCTGATCCCCCGCCGCATTTTCAGTTCGTCCGAGCGAGATCTGTGGGGATTGGAAAACAAAAACAAAACCTAAACCACACATGCGCAGTAGGTGTTAACGTCTTGAATAAGACGCGAACAAGGTTTGAACCCGTTTTATATAATATAAAAGTTAAAATTGTAAAGCTATAAAACTATTAAACTATAAAACTGTTGAAACTATAATGCTATAAAAACTATATACAAGAAGTAAGGTAAGGCGCGTCTTAGATAAGAACAGCTCAAAACCCTAGTCCATGATAAGCCGCGTATAAGTCGTCCGATTGGCAATCATTCGGCTCGGCTCGGACCGCAAGATTAAAAGCTCGTGAAAACACACCTTTTTTTAATAGCATTTTAAAAACCAAATATAATTGTAATTTGAGATGCGGGCGCTGATGAGAAACTGAGCAATTACATCACTTGTTTCAGTCTCGACCAGCTGAGGAAAAAGAAGAGACGGCTCGAACGCAAACTGACATCCGTGGTGACCCAGGACCAAGAATAGTGCGTAGCATATACTCACTGTTAAACAGTACTTCTGTGCGCTTTGACCGTGAAATGTTTCCACACAACAAAACTAAGTGTTACACTTAGTTTTGTTGTGTGGAAACATTACTGTTTGGTCCACACAGCTTTCCACAGTTGTAGTTTGACGTAGTATGCTATAAAGGAACTGATATTTATACCGATTGAATTAAAGTGCAAGATAAGGATTGTCTGCAGACCAACTGCATATATCGCAGGAAAACTGATTCTATTCCTACCGCCATTTATGGACCGTTGTGGGCAATTGCAAACTCCATTTTCACTCCGTTGATAGTGTGGACCAGTCGGGTACTGAAATGGGCGGCGCAGGGTGGACGGACAGGAGCGTTGCCCCTTCGCCTTGCAAACTTGCCTGACTCAACGCTTCACTTTTAACGGATGGAAAAGGGGGAGGGGGGGGACTACCGACGCACAGTCTCTGTTGTTTGCCACACTTAGATTACACGTGGCCCATCGGCACCGGAGGCGCCTTTTTAATATATGCTTTAAAATATAACGGTAGACCATCGCGCGCAACAGACCGAAGAACAGAAAGCTGTCATTACCGAATTCAGACAATTCACTTTATACTTATAGCTCTCAATTCATGTTATATACTGTGCTCTTTCTTGACTTATTTGGTACTATCATAAATGATTACCATTTAAAGTGTAACACATAGACGTGGACGCCATTTTGAAATCTGTTTCATCGGTTTTCGGCATGGCGGTAAGTACTATTCAAATGTAAGCGCCAGCGCCCGGCAGCAGCTTTATAGCTTCAACAGTTATTGTTGAATGGCTCAATTGGAATTCGAACTGATGAATCAACATGATGAAAATGTGGGTGGTCGAGACACTGGCACAGGAATGATTGCGAGATCTCGTATATACCTTTTTGTAGCATCGTTTGAACCCAATGAACCAGAAAAATCGAAGTTTATGATAAATCTAACCGAAATAAAAATTACTTGAAGCAAACAACACTTATTGTTCCGATATACAAGCTACGTGACAGAATTTGAATATTTCAAACACTTTTCCGGTATTTTTGCACTTGTCACTTGTTCTTGTTGACCCTTGCATGATGCAATTTTTTAAAAAGTTTTTATCTGCTTGTGATGCTCAAACACACAGGCTGTGGTTTGCACGGCGCTTCCGCTGGCGACTCCAGGGGAAGGGGTCATTTCACTACTTTTATCCCAACCTGAAATGACTACCGCAACCATAGCATGATGCCATGCTATATAAATGCAGCGACTCGTTTGTTGATAACTATATTCGATTCACAGAGCAATTAACTGGATATGATACACACAATATATATTAGGCTATTAAATTAGGTCGAGGGTGTGTTCATTTTTACCGAAAAGGAAAATTAATTTGATTTATCATCTAATATTAGATTCCTTTTGTGGCGGTCTGGTGTTCACACATAGCTGACTTAGTATGCTCGTACTATTTTTTTTCAAAAAATGGCCATGCTCTTGCTTTAACGAGTGATACATTGAAGCAAGATTGATATTAGCTCTTTTGTTCTAGTTAAATTGCGGGAAATGGTTTTCGAATTTCAACAACAAAAAAGAACCTCATTTTAATTGTATTCACTGGCGTCAAAACGTCGATGAAAACAGTTTTGGTTTGATAAAGTTTATATAAAAAGCGAAGAACTGTATTAAACAAGATTTTAATAGTCGTAGCTTTTTGTCGGGGTATCATAACTCGAGTTTGAGTAAACGTCTTCATGTGCGCTGTTAGACAAACTATTCCGCGTTGTTATCGTTAGAGCATTCGTTGGTGATGACGTAGGTATGGTATTCATAGAAGACCGGAAATGTTCGATATGCTCTGGTATGTAGTGATAGCATATATTATCAGATCAACATTTTCCCACGACTCCAATATGTGCGATCTTATTGCTTCTAAGAAATACCTGTGATATCAAACCGGTTAGTCACGCGCGGAGATCATACTTCCACGTATAAAATTATTCTAAGCCTTCATTTTCATTATTCTAGTCTGTAATCCACAAACAAAATACAATTACAATTAGAACGGAAGTTCTTGTGTTTTATTACCTCGACTCGACTCAAGGGCTTTGTTTGGGATCTAGAATGATGCGTAATTCGAAAGTACGACCAACACTAGATTGCTGGTATCGATACTTAAATATTATCTTTATAATAAGGATTAATATGAACCATAGAAAACAACATATACCTCGCGCAGGGGAAGAAAGTTTGCATCTAATTTTAGACGCAAACCACCAGGGTTATCACTACCCTCTCAAATATTCCGTATCTCGATTACATGGCTAATATGTGTGCAATACCATTAGACACGGAACTCCTGTACCGTCGTAAGTACATTCCAGTTCTCGTTTTCTGCTGTCGTTTCCTGGGCTAGTCAGTCAAAGCTGAAGCTGGCAAAAAAAATCAAGACACATTTAAAGCTTCATTGAATTTGTGATATTGCAACCTCAATAAGTTCATAAAACTAAACATCCCACCCCCGAAAGTGAAACTCGCCACAGCGCATTAAGCAGAGCACACAATCTTAGTGTCATGTCCATGGCTTGAAGACCAGTTTATTAGAAACTTAATCTTCGGGTATTCAAATGTCTTTACAACATTGGCTCCACAAAATTTGGAAATTCAAAGATCACAGCCAAACTGCCAAGAAAATATTTACCAACAGGCAATTGATCTAATATCTGAAGAAAAACATTGTAAAACCCTGAAAAATCTGCCTTCTCAAACTAGTGCAGTAATAGCAAGGAAAACACACTGAAAACCAATATAATATTGAGTGCGGATACAAATCAGGGGCTTCATTTTACAATTCAAAACTATAACAATTTTTAAGAGCCTCTATATGTATTTTATGTTGGATGTGTCCCCCCAGGAGCTAATTTAATTTAAGTGTTTCCAACAATAACAATTTCAACAATGGATCATATTACTGGACTTAACAAAGTTCAATCCTTGTAATTATTACTTCTCACTATCTCAGCCTTTATACCGGCCTAACCGCGTTTTACACAGTAAAAAGGGTATTTTAAATCGATGCTGGAAAAAGACTTCACAAAATACGTAGAATCCTTCATACATCAACATTTCTACTTCTCAAATAAAGCCTCGTATCATCGTATCATTAATTGATCAGTAATGCTCAACAAACCGTTTCTAATGAATGCAAATTTACCTACAGCTTTCCCGCGCTTTTACATAATTATGCTAAATATTCCAATATTCAATACGACGAATGAATGGTTTCGTTTGTGGCTGTTCTCAACCTAAAAACTAGACCATGTCTCACTTCTCTGCCCTACGCATCTGCAAAAGCTAAGTGGCGCCACATAGCAGCCAAATATACAATCTATCAACTGAGACAAGCGTAAAATCTCACACTTGCAAAATACATTGTGCATCTCGACAAATGCAACTGGTTAGACCATCAAATGCAATCTGTATAAATCTTAGTATATTTTCTACCACCCGAAAAAATATGTATTTGAAGTCCGATCTGAAGTACCCTGAATATGTCTACTATATACAAGTGAGATATTATAAAATCTACAGCCGAAATCTACAATTCTACACTGTCTGTCTCGCCGGCTCAGTGTTGCTTTCGCTTTCGTCCACAGAGTCTGTTGTATTTGTCTAATAGTTCCTGGTTTCGTCGTTTCGTTTTTTCCAAATCAGCTAACAATCTTACTTCTTCACTTTTTAGTTTTTCAATGTAGTCAGCACCTTGTTTTAAGATCACAACTTTCGGGGCACGTTCATTTTCTTTGACATCGGGAAGTTCATCTCGAAGAGTATGGAAACTGTATTTGAGATCGTTCCGTCGCTTCCGTTCTAATACGTTGTGAGTTGCTCTTTTGCTTTCAATGTCTTCTTCTTCATCTTCGTCCTCGCTGCTTTGGCGTCCTGATCTCTTGCGCTGTTTCTGAGCAGAGTTTATCGTTTTTGCTTTCACTGAAGTAGGTTTTATCCGTTTTACTGGGGGCTGAGTCGCAGAACTGTTGACACTTTTCCGCTTCGGCTTTTCGATGGTAACGACATCGATCTCCTCTTCTGTGAATGAAAATTACACAGCCCAGTAAATAAACAGACCAAACTGCGCACACAAAAGGGCAAAGTAATCGAACAATAACGAATTTCAGTGATCGGAAGTAGTTTCGTACAAAAAAGACGGCAAACGTAGTTTCTACATAACGATAACCCTAAAGTACGACCTTTGATAAAACGCTTACGCGCTTGGCGTTCTTACAACCTATGACAACAAAAGTACACACTCACCAGAGTCACTACCTTGGCTTGTCGATCCCAAACTTGGCGTCGCTTCGTTGATCGGGTATGGAAATACTGCAGCGGGATCCACACAATCGGAGCTGTCATATTCAACTGGTGGCGGAGTAGAACACGGTGTTTCGTAGCACTCTTCAATTGGCTGGAGAACTTTAAAGTCGAGCGTCTCAAAGTTTGAACAATTCCACATACAGTCCTGGATAAGTTTGGATTTTAGACTTCCAGTGATCATTTCCGATGGTACAACAAGAGCAGGAGTTGAACATGTATCGTCCAGAATTTCAGATACAATTTGCAGAGTATCTGCCACAGTAGTTGGTTCCGCCGGCTCAGGTGATTCGCATCTCGAAGGCGAACGAGGAGGTGTTGGGATCAGCTCGAACTTCTTCCAAATGTCCAAAGTCGGTACGGTTGCATTGTACGGGCCAGAATCGGAATGGAAGAAAAATGGCTGCTCGTGCTCTGTATCAAACTCAAATGGTTTGCTGAAGAATTCCACTTGCACTGCCATCTTGAAAAAAGAAATAAAAAGTTATAAAACGGAAATGGAGCTAATCGTTTCCAAAGTTTACTACACGAACGCACGCAAGACCAATCTAGAAAACCACTGTATTGGAATGTCACAGTATTTTCTAAAATTTTACCTTACTGGCCAAAAACACGCTTTCAAAACATCGAAGAATGACAGTCCAAAATACATTTCTAAGGGAAAAGCCATATTAACTAATCTCTCATTCTCGTCCAACTCAGCCAACCGTCCATTTAAATCACAAATGAATGAAACGAATGAATGAAAAGTCTGAGAAAGTCGCTCTAACTTTGGCCTCTGCGTTCTCGAACGAATTCGAATCAAATTCTGAATGCATACCTTTGGAAGTCTGAGAAGCTGCGACGATGCAGTCTCGAAGCCTGAAAATCTATTCCAGAGGCTTCCAGAGAAGCAACGTCTTCCGAGTTTTGCAGCTTTGTAAAAGGAAGGGGCGGAATCGCGAACACAAATTTCTGCTCTGCGAAAACACCTCCAAAAAGCTAAGAACCAATCACCTTCCCGTTGCTATAGAAATGAGAATGAGTGTGTAACGAGCGTACCGCACGTGACCAATGTTAATGAGGATAACTTTTGACATCTAGGTATTCTCGGATCGGAGGAGCGATGGCATTTCAATGGTATTTTAATACTCTCTCTGGGGGAAGTTTGCTTGTTGTCAAATATTGGGTCAGGATGACAAAACATTAATCCTGAATCTTTTCTTGTGGAAAAACGAGACTTATGTTGTTGTGGGTAGAAACTGTCAATAGCACTGTTTGGTTTTTTGGTTGGTGAAAATTACTCAATGACATATATAAAAAATTAAAATATGATTAATATAAATCAGACAGAGACATAATCCATACGTGTTAAATTAGTAGCCTCAGAATAAAATAGCAAAGGAAATAAACATATTCTTTAGTCTTACTTTCAAAATTTTCAAAAATTGCAGTTGTATATGCGAGACCACCCATGAAAGATGTATGCAGAGCTTTCGAGCCCTTCGGAGTCATGATTCTATTTTAAATCATAAACGTACGTGCATTGTCTACCTCTTCAAAAAATATCGGATTCCTTGTCAACACAGCAAGCATAAAGAATAGAAGTGATAGATTGTGACTGAGAATATATTATACGTATTCAAACATTTTGTTGTTCCAACGAAATGGCTTGCATGCAACGCCTGGTTTGTTTATAAAGCATTCGCAAATACTTTTCTTCTCTTCAGCTTCTTGCAGCTGCCAAGCCAGGTGTTAGAACTGCAGGAAAGTTCTACGGTTGATTTGAGAACAAAGCTTCTAATTCAAGCAGGGCAGAAAAATTGTAAAGCTGGGTTTAATGTATTTCACACTTATTGAACCGGAAACGTAGCTGATTAGCATATATTTCGAAAGTAAGCTCTTAACACTGAAATAATTCCTGTTTTCATTAGAATCATTTGAGTTTCCCTTGTCTCCTGTTTTTGAGAATTTTGTTCTACGTACACACTTTTGTATGTATTACAGCAAACGATAGGGCAAGGGGTGTGAATACTGAATGGAAAATATTATTAGAAAAAAAAACTTAACGAAAAAATAATGTAATAACAGCAAAATTGATAATTTGCTACTTACATGTATTCGAAGAACCTTCAACAAGCTATAAAGAGCTTTCAATTGTTAGTTCTGCTGTTCGAATAGAAGAGAATCAACTTGTGGAATGAATTTAATAACTTGTGCATTTTGTACCGGCCAAATGTTTACTGAATGAGATCAGAGAGCATTTCCGTTGCATTTCCGAGAAACTTGTACACTCCTATGACACAGTCACACAGCTCGTGGGTGCAATGACAGATCGACTTTGCAGTGACCGCTCACTGAAGACCGCCGAATGACATAGGTCAATAGGTCAGCCACACTTCATTCATCGCAATCTTTTTAGTAAATAAACAGTTGAAAATGATCCACTGCAGAAAAAACCCAAACATCTCCCGTGGTCTTTGTGGACGAAGCCGAAGGTATTTTTCGACACGCAACTAAACTTAAGTGTTAGATTTACAAGCAAAACTCGCATGTATTGTACCTGTTTCAAGGATTGCTGCTGTTGTTCCTGGGCCTGACTTTTTACTCTTGCACTTCTAATTGGAGTTTGTTTGATATTAAAATTAGCGTTGTAATAGTTTGTTGGAAAAAATTAGTGACAAGACCACCCAGTGATATAGGGTGTTTGACCCTCCGCCTGTCTGTCTCCGCGAACTGTATTCACAAGATAAAGCAGGCGTTTTGCTTCCCGGAATTTTTAATTTTGTTTTGTTTATTATAAACACAATTAGGAATACCTGAAGAGAAAGAGGATTCAAAATAGACATAACACGATTGCGCTCTATAAACACGTATAAGTTCAGTGACACAGAAAGGGAAATGAGATTATGACAAATCCGAAATCGAGTGGACAAATCTTCTCTGTACTATTAGTATTTTAAAAAACAATGTCATTGCTGTTCGACTTCGAGTTCTTTCTCGGTATTGCACAGCAGAACCTACTTTCTAAATGTTGTGCTATTTGTGCAGTTTTGTCCCGGGGGAAATTTTTTCTATGCCAAAGAAAATTGTTCATAATTGTTGTTGTTTCGTTAAGGTTGTGCAATCTTCATACATGTATCCCATTCCGACACGTAAACAAGTACAAGTACTAAAGGTATAAAGTGGTGTAAATACTGAAAAAGAAAAGAAAAAAGTTGAGATTGTGACAAATCTTCTTCTTTTTAAACTTCGGAGTCCTTTTTGAGTACTACAAGCGTATTGCTCATTGCCGCAAAATCTAATTTCTAAATTGTTCAGTGTACTATTAGCGCAGAGACTGTCCTCAGGGAAACATCAAAGACATTTTGTTTCTGACTGTTCATTACTCATTAGCTGAGATTGTGCAATATTCCGAAAACTTGGTCTGTACTGTATGTACATATTTTTATACCACTTTGCATGAAATTTGTTCAAGTACGTTGATATAGGACGATATTTCTTCTCTTTGCAAAAACACTAGAGTTCGTCCTGTTTTCTAAGTACTGCGTGCAAATGCTACAAAATCTGAAAAGTCTGCTTCTATTTCTTGTAGTTGTACGATGAAAAAGTCCCGCGGGAAATATTTTTTCAAGAAACTGATTGTTCTTTGAGATTGTGCAATCTTTTATTCTTTACACTTTGTTATCCATTCTCTAGAGCTCTATACTCAACTGGCAATGAGATATTTTAAGATACGAAATGAAACTTTAAACTAACAGTCTTTTTTGCATACAAGCCAGTCAATTACGAGAATAAACTTGTATTTCTGTAAATTTTATAATTCTTTTGATCTCACAAAACGGCATTCTAGGCTCCTTGGTGTTTTTAAACAAAAAAAAGGCCTGGAAAAATAAACACAAGCTTATAATGTATTTAAAATATCCCCAGGACCCTAATTGGCGCGCAATGCATTTTGGTATTTTAGGAGTTTTCCCTGCGAATAAAAATAATTTACAACGTGACCGCAAAAATGTTTAGACGCCGCGCTGGTGCCAGTTGTGACCGGATTGGGAAGTGTCATGCTGCAATTTATGACTGAATTTCAAACTGAATATATAGATCGAAAGGAGAAGGAAATAGCTCTCAAAACTCTTTTCTGCACTTATGCCCACTTTAATATGTAGCCAATGTTCATTATCGTTTGTGCGACCGTTTATGGCGTGCAATATTACTTCATATTCAAGTTGGTTTTCACAAATATAAAACAGCCAGTTGGTAACGATATATGTCAGGCCTTACAGTCCTAGAAACTTAGTTGTGAAAGAAATATGTGTGTCGGCGCACAAGCCGAAAATATGTGGTTTTATTTTGCACAGACACTGAAGCTAAATTTGGCATTTCATTTCGTAGTTTCTCCATTTTTGTTCGTTAGCTGAAAGTTCGTTTTATACTCAATTGTAGATAAATACTGCGCTACGAAGCTCATTCGGAGTGTGATGAAAAATAAATCTGCTTTTTTGCACTGCTTTATAGTTCCTAATATATTGAACAGGTTCGTGTTTCAGTACGTTGTTGTTGATGGATCAAACATTCAGAATATAATTAGCAGTAATATTTCCTAGTACTGGTGCCATGTACCGCTCTGTGAAGTTCTCTTCCTTCCTGTACCTTCCTGTTTGTTTGTTGTATAATTGTGGCATCTGAACAAGAAATAGGTGTCGTGTACGTATTCGGTAAAAAAACAAGAAAAGTTAAACGGTACTAGAAGAAACTACGCGACAAAACGAATATAATTATAAATGTTTTACCTGTTATTGTTTGACTCATCAACTAACTCAAGTGGGCTTCCTACTTCTGCCTTTTCAAAAGTACGAGTACTCTTAGCTTTATTGAATTATTCTCGAAATACACTGGAACACACGGCACTGATTAATTTTACACTCGCAAGCTAACAAGAGATTACATTAATCTCTTGTAACCTGAGGAAAATACTGCACATAGACCTAGTTCCGAGATAAACCACTCACTTCATTTGTCCTCACAAATTATTCTGTTTTTCAAAACGTTGGCCTTTTTAAAAATATAAGTTATCATTATTTGGTGACCTTGAACTAACATTAACTGAAGACCAATATTTCAAACTTATACAGATTGAGCTGAACAGCTACGCTTCACAGACTAGCTCGAGTGTTGCATAATCTGTGAATAATACAAGTCATGATAAATACAACAAAAAATACTATCGTATAAGCTTTGTCTTCTCTAAAACTGGAACCTAAGTTAAATAACTGTCGTGTTGATACACCTATTACTTATTAAAATGAATCAAATGGTGTCAAATGAAAAAGATGGAATATGTACCTTCAACTTGCCTTTCCGTGACTACGACTGTGAGTTTTGAAATACACCGGCTGTTTAGAACAATAAATACACTCAAAAGGTCATGATCTCTGACTCTGTTCTATTCTTCTAATGCTAATTGCACAACTATCATATTGGACACAAGAAACATTCACCGATGCATGGCCGAGGCATCGGATACACAGCTATGCATACGAGATGTTGCCGAAGTGCCCCTCTCCGGTCTCTTAGAAGTATCATCTTACAAACTGTACTTGTGAGTTGTGATTCACTTCCAAATGTAGCAATACAACTTTTTTAAAACTCGTGTAACTCAGTCGATATTCGCACGGAATAACAACCACGGTTGCAACTGCCATGTCCAGGAGGACCAGGACTAGGACCGGCAATAACGGCAATATAAAAGCCCGAATTAATTATTGACATGATTATTGGTCCACAAACTGCATAAAAAAAAACAAGTCTAACGTATAAACGAGCTAGAGAAAATTAGTGCAATGGGATACCTTAATTAAAAATATGATTTATAAAGAACAAGATGTTATACTTTAATAACAAGCATAGTAATTAAAACACGTTAGATCTAATATCTTTTTCTTCATTGATTAATGATTTCTTCCCACACAATGCTCACAGTGGGGAGTGCGAATAAACTGCAATAATTTCAAACCACAAAATTATAAACACTTCTGGCCATATTCGAAATATTTCAATTAATAATTTCGAAAGAGATTCGGTAGCGTTCGGGATGACACGACAGGGTAGAATTTTTTTTAAAAAATTAAAATGCTGAGATAAACATTTTGCAGCAGTCAAACAATTCCTCAACACTCGGTCTTAAAAACGGCACGTGGTATTTCTTATCAATATCAACAGTAACACTTATGATTTTTGTGCAACAGTTTTGTAGGCAGACCATACAGGCATATTTCGACTCAAACAGAGTTTTGGACTTTGACTTTCTCGTCTTCTTATCACGTGTGCGCGCTGTCACGATACGCAGTGTCACGGTATATCTCGGACCAAAAATTGAAATGCAACAGTTGCACGACTTTCTTTGACACCTTTTCAAACGGCTGATTCGGACTAAAACCTGTGCCCTGCTTCACACTCAGTTTTAACATTTCTACTAAATGTACCTTATTTCAATCCAAAAAGGCCACATATATATGTAACTCTATATTAAAGCTTGAACTGACTACTGAGTCGATCGTCGAGAGAAGTAACTCTCCAGTCGCCCCACAGGCAGCCCAAGCTCATAGTTGATATATAACATTTGAGTTTATAGAAGCAGTTTTGGTAGTCGCGGCAATAATTTAAGACTTTGTATGGAAAATATATCGATTTTCTCAAAATGCTGTAAATATGGAAATAAAGT
>JANVCK010294928.1:0-11295 GCA_026546655.1 Epizoanthus illoricatus
GGGACAACCACCGACTTCAAATTCCCTACTACCCGGGCACGGATACGTGTCAAATGCCCAGGGGCTGCCCGGGGGGATGTTGACCTTTCGATTTGATCGGTACATAAGGTTGTAAGGGGTTTTGGGTGGGCTTATAAATGGGGGGTGCTTATATCCCAGGGGGCTTATAAGCGGTATAAAAAAACGTTTCAGAACGAGCAGATACTATCTGAGAAATAAATTAAAACTAACATACCACGACATATAGCACTGTTAAAATACATTTTTCGTGCATCACAGTAAACGGAGAATTTATGGGGGGGGGGGGCTTCTATCCAGGGGGTTTATAACCGGAATATTATTTTTGTCTGTCATGTCTTAATTCATTATCATCATATCAAACAAAACAGCTCCTCTTCTTACGAAGTATCCGATCCATCTGCCAGTTTTACTCCTTTGTGTTACATTCGTTATGCATTCAATGTTTCCATTGCAAGCATTTACCACTGTTGATTGATTGAAGGTCCCAATGAGTTCGAGAAGCGATTGTGTCTTTGGAGACAAGATTTTTGTTCTAGAAACACATGGAATTCTTCCTAGTACAGTTGAAGCTTTTGCAATACGAGAATAAATAGAATTCATCCACTCGACAAACACAAGTACAAACTAGCTAGTAAAATGAAACTGAAACACTTTCTGGCTTTATCGATCGTCAGTAAGTTGGTTTCGAGAGGCGCCTAGCCTCAAGGCACAGCCTCGTTCCCAGGGTCTTCGCTCTCTCTCTCTCCTCTCGGGAGAGCAAAGACCCTGGGAACGAGCACCTCGTCCCCAGGGTCTTCTCGGTATTCAATATGGCCAAGGTCAGCGGCATTTCACTTTAGAGCTGAACAAGAAAATGGCGGACGAGGTTGCGATTGATTTTTCGGTAAAGGAGGTAAGTTGCATTGTAAGCGAAATGTTCCCCCACATAAACTAGTTATATGACTTAAAACTTTTTAAAACAACTGACGGAGATGTTTTGATGGTTTTCTGTGCCATCGGTTGTAGTTTGAGAAGTCAAGTTTGATTTTTATTTGTTTTGCTGCCATCCACTGATCCAGATCCTATGACTATCGTCCAGTTTGTATTTATGAGTCATCACTTGTTTAGTTGTTATCGAAAATCTAATATTAGAACGTAGTTAACAAGAACAAAATAGACAGAGAGTGGCACTTTACACTGACATGCTGTAGATCCACTTTAATATATATACTAATTCAGTTCAATTTCACTGAATGAGGCAGATGCGCAGTCATGATCATGAAAATACTTATGAATACTAAAATAGTTATGAATATTTTAAATCGAATGCAGTAGCAAATACATGTATTTGTATACAAGTGAATCAAAACTTGGTTGATCAACAGTGACATAAACTTTTGCAAGTCCCATTTATAACCCTCTGGCTTTCAGTTTCACATTCTCTCAATTCAGTGCTGAGTGCAAGTTTTGTTGGCTTTTGTGCCCTCACTGATGAACTTATCCCAGTTTCTAGATATACAAAATACCTCCACCCCAAAGCTTCCTTCTTCCTTCTGAGGAAAAGGCATACTTACAGAACAGTTTTCCACCTAGAACCATCAGACAGTGGAACTGCCTGCCTGTTGAAGTGGCCACAGCAACCACTCCTGCTTCGTCCAGGAGTGGCATCTGTGAGCTTACACATCAAAACCTGAACACCAGCTGATACCATTAACACATAAACCTCATAGAGAGGGCGTGTTCGTAACTGGGTAGATGTAGATGTACTGATCACTATTGTTTTCGTTGATATGCAACCATTGGGATCAAATCTTCAGTCTGGAGTTTGGTTGTGGCCATCAATCAAACTTTGTTTCAAACTTACTGAGTGTGCCTGATGAGACTTGTAACCAATCATGATTCACAAGTCAGCAATCATGTATATTGCTCAGTTGAAATGGTACTGTCATAACAATGCAAAGGTGTGGCTCTGTTTGAAATAATTGTGTATGATGGACTGGACATTTTACGTTCGATGGTCACATATAGATCCAGTGTAGCTTGACAAGATCCTGCTGTCTAGTAATTATTTTTGATAAGAGAGGCCTTCCAAGGGGGCTTCTGATGTCACTATAGATGCATATTATATGAATGTTGCCTCCAAATGCAGATAAAAGTTGTTGCTTTTTATCAAATTTTGATGTTACATATATTACATGCTGCACTTTACTAAGAGGTAAGTCAGTGCTTTTTGATTACATATTGGCTGCAGTGTTCTAGCCAGCCTAAAAAAACGAGAGGGCAGACTAATTTGCATATAATTAATATTCATATTTCAAGTTAACAAGTTTAATTTATCATCTTTTGCCATGTTTTTATAAATTTTAAATTATTATAATTGAATATTGCCGCAACTCAGAAGAAGTTATAACTAAATTAAAATCAACCACTAATTCAAAGATGTTGAAATATCTCGCACCAGAAACACTTCATTGGGCTTCAAGGAGTAGAAGTCTCTGACAATGATCGATAATTTGTTCCATTTTCTTTGACCTCTGTTCTGTATTAAAGACACTTCAAGCTTCAAAAATATTCTTGATTTAGTAGAGGGTACATTTTACCACCTTGTCTTGCTGTTTTTGGCAAAAAATAGAGAAGAGTTTATGTGGAAATGTCTCTTTTTTAAAAGTTCTCATGCGCAACACAATGCCTGCCATCTCGATTCCTTCATGTCACATGTACTTTCCTCTTTCATGAAATGTTCCAGGTGCATCCAGAAACATGAACATCGATCAACAAACAAAAGGACAACACAAATACAAGAAAAATACACATAAATTATTTGTGACTCTCACAAGTAGGATTTGCAAAAAATTTGTATCTGTGAGATGAAGAATTGAAGAATTGTAGAGAAAGTCAGTGTATTTAACTTGAAAAAAGCATGAAAGCAGCTGAAGAAATGAGAGGGTGCTAAAAAAAATGACAGGGTGCTAGAAAAAAACAAGAGGGTACTGGAAAAACAACAGGGTGGTGCGCCCTCTCATTTTGGCCCAGCTAGAACACTGGGCTGTCATGTAAACCCCTTGGAAGGCTCCATAAAACTATAATTATTTATGTTGCATAACACTATGAAACCATGCTTGCTATGGAAATCAGTAAAATCATTTTTAATTAGTGCTGCTTTTAAGCAAATTGATTGATGGTTTAGGTTTGCTGTATGTTTTTTAGTGTAATCTTCACAGTGCTTGCAACTCTTCGAGAAATTTTTTATGCCCTTTATAAATCCACAACATTGTTGGCGAAAAATTAGTGGAGTTAGTAAATGTAACACCCTATATATGCCATTAACTTTTTGCACAACAAGCCGGGCTAAACATTATCCTCTGTAACATCGCCTTATAAATGGACATTTGTAGAAGTGTTGTCTACACTTAAATACTTTTGCAACAAAACTAAAATTTAAAATTGACATTATTGTTATTCTTAAATAGAGAATTTCGAACCATATAAAGACTTCTGAAGATGTGGTTGTGGGTTATCTATATGGTGATGTATCAGATAGTGTGGCTCAGGTGATTGGCTGTGCAGCATGCAAAAAGTTCAGTTCTCCATCAGCAGCTTGTCATACAAGTGTTCCAGCATGGTCGACAGAATATGAACACTTGTCCTCCTTGATTCCTTCTGGTGAGTGTGGAATTTATTTTCTGTGAACCTCCCATAGTCATTGCTGAAGTCGTTTGTGTGATCTTTCCCATGATATTTCCTTGGAAAATTCTAAAATTATTTAATAGGTAAATACTAGTAACACTAAATCATTTGACATTGGAAATAATTATTTAATGTTATATAGTTACATGCAGTGTGAAGCTTTTGCAGGACATCAACTTAAGTTTTGCATTGGAAATATTTTTGGAAGTGTAAATAATTTTTTGTAATTTGAAAGGAACTCTTTTATCTAGAGGGAGTTAATTTTGAACTTCAAAAAATATCATAGTTTGCAAAGTGAAAATATGCAAAAATAGTTAATTTAGAAATAGTTTAATTACCTACTAGTAGGATATTTTGCAATAAAATACTACAGTCGAGTAAAAAATTACTACTACTTAACCTTCAGATTTCTTGTGGTATATATGACGAAGCCCTGCCTGAATACTGCTGACCAGGCATTTAGTCAGGGTTGGAAATAAGGAAAAATAAATTGATCGGTAATTTTTGTAGATAGAGCAGATATGACCATTGAAGGAGGATGTGAGTTTCTAGGGGGATCTGGGTCCCCAGAAAATTGTGAAATTTTAGATTCTAAAAATAATGTCATTTTCAACAATATTGGAGTTAAGAAAATTATTTTTTGGTACGTGTCACATGTTTACAGTAATTGTCTCCCATTTACTAGGCATTTAAAATCCCTATTCAGGCAATAGGAGTGAAAGATAAAACCTCCATTGTTAAGGAAATTTCTTCAAAATCCATGTGATAACCAGTTGCGCAGCAGTCGAACTACTACTGACAAAATTAGGTTGTTTTTATCACTTGGATTCACCATTTTCTACATGCTTTAACACTGAATATTAATTGCTGGTTATTAAGCAAATATGAAGTATTGAAACTGTGTGTTCTTAGTGTTGCATTGAAGTTTTGGCACGGAAAACAACCAGCCCCAGTATGCATGGGCAGACTGGAGAACAGGTACTAGTCCCATCATGTAATATAAACCAAAGCAAACAAGATGGCTTTGGTTCACATGGAACACACTGCAACAGAAAATACAAACAAAACACCTTGCTAGTTACTAAATATTTTGTGATTATTTAAAAGCAGACAATGTTCTTGATACCGTAAATGTAAAAGAACCAAAGAAAGGAATTAATTTGGAGAAATGAATGGTTTTTTAAAAAGCATCATAAGTAGAATGAAAGTGCAAAATGTACATTTTAATTCTTGGGTGCACTTTTGCAAACAGTGTCACAACATTTACTTCCAGCAAAGTATGCGGTTATATGGCATACCCCCTTGTTAAAGCAACATTTTAAAAGCAAATAATTAATATAGTGTAAAAAAGCTATGTCTTATACTCAAATAATTACATGTACGATAGTCTTTTCTTTACTGTTTTGACTTTATTAGCGGTAATTTATTTCTTGGTTGGCCAAATTTGATCGGTAATTACCGATCACTGGCCATTATTTCCATCCCTGTTAGCTGATTTCTAATTAAAGATACTGACACAGCTGAAGTTTTATTAATTCCACAAGGTTAGAGGAGGAGGTTCGTAACAGGCAGGTACATGTACTTGTAGGAGTGCATGGGATAAAAAGAATACCAAGCTTTGCCAAGTAATCAAGGCTAAACAAAGGTCTACATTAAATGTATACGTAGAGGATATTACATGGCCGTGAAGAGATACAATTTTTATTTTCACATGTTTTAAGAATCTGCTCCACCAACCATGATCTGAAACAAAGAATTTCAGAGACTGAGCATTCTCTATTGCAGCCCCCGTCTTCTGGAACCGTCCTCCTCTGCGGCTCCGACTTGAAACATCAATTGACAGTTTTAAATCATTGCTGAAGACCCTTCTTTTTAATGATGTTTATTGATGCATTATATTATATTAGCTAGATTACACACGTTCTATTTATACACTTTAATTGATATTTTTTATATTTAATATTAGAAATTTTTAAAGATCTATTAACACTTGTAAAAAGCATTGAGACAGCTTGATTAAATGCATTTTTAATAAATAAAGTTATTATTATTATATAAATGTTTGGAAATCTTTGGAAATCTTTGGAAAATTTTCGGAAAGGCGCAGAAACATTCACAGATAATTTTTTGAACACAATTAGAAATTTTCGGAAACAATTTCGGAAAATCTTTGGAAACTTCAGTAATCTTCGGAAAACTTTGTATTGTTTGGAAAATTTTAGGAAATGTTCAGAAGAATATTTTGAACGTTTTAGAAATTTTATAAGAAAATTGGGAAATGTTCGGAAAGCTTTGGTGATCTTCAGAAAATTTTTGGAAATGCTCAGAAGTCAGATGTCTGGAGCTGCCATAGGGTTATGTGATGCTCGACAACGTGGCAGCAGCTCGTGATTGGCTCAGCAGTGTCACAGTGGGAAAACTTTTATCAAACACATGTGTTTTGATATGATATCTAAACAGATGTGTGTTATCACTTTTATTCTGCATGTAAATCCTGGTAATTTCTGGCCTGGTGAATAATAAATATACTTAGTATTTGCCAAACCAGTGAATAGTGCTTTTTGCATGCTCTGATTGATCAAATAAAAGGTGAATATCCACCACTATTCACCATTTTCCATTCATGTGTGACTGTGTGCAAGCATGTGCCTAATATGTGAAGTAAATGTTGTTTTTCTTTTTAAGAAAATAAAGCTCTAATTTCAGTCTCTATTCACTGGTTTGGGAAGTACTAAAACAATAAATTATTTCCTTCAATGTTGGTGCCTAAATGTAGCAGACTCAGCGACTCAGCGAATATCCACCACCAGTCACCTCCTCTTCAGGGAATAATTGTTAAATATACCCACCTGCCACGGTAGTGAACTCTTGCAAAGCTACATACATATTATTTTCAGTTGGAAAGAAAAATGTATTATTTTAGAAATCAGTATATTGTATACATAGGCTGACTGACTCTGAGGGGCAATTCACAGAACTTGTGTCAACATTTTCATAAGTATACAAAATGCACCCTTTTTTCTACCCCTTCCCCCATAAGTATACACAAAAAATGTTGATTTTGCAACAAATTTGGGTCCACATTTTCTTGTACTTTTAAATGCATATGTTAGCTTGATTGGCAGTGACACGTATGTGACTCACTTCCCCTAAAGTAGACTTTGTATGCTTGAAAAGTAATGAAAAACCCAGGCTAAAGACAATCACTATAAGTATATTATAATAATTATACATGAACCTTGATTCCAGGGATCAGTTTGTGTGGAATTTACTACTCATCAGCCAAGCCTGTGTCACTTTCAGTGCAAGACTTTAAAAGAGTTTTTAGCAGTTTGTATAATGAGGTACAGTAACTTGCATTTGTTGTTGGAAAGTTCACCACAATATTTTTTGTTACTTATAGGGAATAACATAATGGTTCATACCTGAAATCCTGAGTGATGTTGTAAAATTGCATTGTCTCAAACTATTCAAAATTGGCATTTCTAAAGATATCTGTGGATTAATTCAGGTTTACATTTTGAAATGTAGATCTATTTGTTAAGGAAATGTGGCATTAGTATCAAATTATGTGAAATATTGTGCAGTTACAAGTATATTGTAACTATGTAATATATGTTAAAAATAATCATTTTAGTCTTTCTGAATTACAGGATGAGACTAACAGTTCATATCTCATATGGCAAGTTACTTCAGGGGAAGATGGGACTGTTGGCTGCGACATGTACCATTACAACAAAGACAGTAGTACTGTCAGAAAGTGTAATGTTACATTTGGTAATGTTGGGGCGACATTCATGGAACAAAGAATTACGTTCAGAATTAAGGCCAGGTTCCCAGTATGTGTGCAGTGTCAAGAACAACAAGGTATTAAGTAACAGTTTCTAAGAAATGTTTGTTTACTTTGGAAATAACTTCATATTCCAACACATTTTAATTATTAAAATAATTCATCATGTAAAATTCAGTATGATATGCCACAGTAATGGACCATAATATTTATTCACAATGCTGATTTTTTGGGCATCTTGGGTGGGGTCAGTACATTTGGCTCCAGTCACATCTGTGGGGCGAGGTTGTGTAACTTACCCACCAAAGTGTCTGTTTGGCCAGGGCGGTGAAGAGAGGGTTGCAATCATGAATCATGTGTCAATTTTCTGCCAATTCACAAATTGTGCATCTCATTAGTACTGTAAGTTGGAAGGGTAGGAGGGAGGTTGTGATGGGATGGGCCAGTTTTAAGTATCTTTTTAGTGCATCTGGGTGAGAGGATAGCAACTTTAATCACCGAGGAACCATTGAAGGGGCATGGGGGGCAAAGGGAGGGATGTTTTAATTGTCTATTTAATGCTTCGGTGGGGGAGGAGGGTGAGAATGGGGGATTCATAGTGGGGTGGGTGTCCTTTTACATATCAACTTTTAGATGGAGAGCCATTATTATGGAAATGATGCAATAAAGTCATTATTATAATAATATAATAATATAATAATAGTTATTATTATTATTAAAGCCATTTGAAACATGTTTCACGGCTAAAATATGATCTGTTTTTGCAAATCACACCTCAAATTTTTGGTCTACCCATCAGATCTTTCATCAGGTCAGTTTTACATATTCACTGATTTTTCATGAAAAGAATCTGTATTTTAAAAACACTTGAGAGAGTGTTTGATTTTAAAATTATAATTACTACTAATAATAATAATAATTAATAATAATAATAATATTTATTACTTAGCAGCAGTACCCTGGATATAATATAAAACAATACAACATAATTATAGATCTATGTCCTTGGGGGTTGGTCTGTGGATCTGGAGGAAAAGTTGAAGGAAATAGTGGGGCCTAGATCTAAAGAGAATGCAGAAGGTCGTTTTATCACAAGGTGTTAATGTTGCTCACTGTTTTAAGATATTGGAGTAGAGATCAATGGAAACTATCAAGAGAATTTTATGACAATTTTAGGGCCAAAAATCTGGTTTTAGTGAAAGTATTTTAGAATTTTGAAAGATATTTTAGTAAGTGCCACAGACTATGTATGTGCCCTGTATGCACTTTTACGGATTAAGCATCAAATGTTATACACTGACCAGTTAAGATAATAATAATATTTATTACTTAATAATATATCACACACTTTACATTAAAATATGCTCAAATGCTAGAATTACTTACATGTACATGTGTCAGTAAACTTTCTTTTAATGATCAGTGATCAAACATTTCTCCTGTTGGTTCATATTTGTGCTTCCCCTATAGCCCAAGATCCATGTATATTTGTACTAAGAAATTACAAGTCTTTGTTATTATGATTCATTACTTTTCATATATTCCAGGACTTGCAGTTGCTAGTAAACTTGAAAGGCTGTGTGATGATGTGCATTCGTTTTCAACTACATTTTATATCAAAGACTGTAATATGCTGCTGAGAGGTATACATGGTTCTGAAGATAACAACAAGCATGGCTGTGACACTTGTGAAGCATTGCTGTCAGCAATGGTGATGTCAGAGGATGGTGTACATGCAACATTGACCAAAGCACGAGGAAAGAAAAGCAAAGGAAAAGAAATAAGTTACAAAGATGTGAAAATCAAGGTCTATTTTTAATTTTCTCATTCTCACTACAGATGCTGTAGGTTGGCAGCCTTTTGGACATGATAGGATAAGATACATATATATATATACATATATGATATGATGGGATAGGGTAAGATAGGATAGCACAGCGTAGGATAGGATAGGACAGGATAGGATAGGATAGGATAGGATAGGATAGGATAAGATAGGATAGGATAGGATAGGATGGGATAGGATAGGACAGGATACATGTATGATACGATGGGATAGGGTGAGATAGGATGGGATAGGATAGGATAGGATACATGTATGATATGATGGGATAGGGTGAGATAGGAAAAGGAGGATTGAATTGGATAGGATACGATGGGATAGGAGAGGATGGGATGAGATGGGATGGGATGGGATAGGATAGTGTAGGATGGAGAAAGATATGATGCAAAAAAGAAATAGCACGTAGTGCATTGGATAGGAAAGGACGTTAGGATAAAATAAAATATAATACAATGGGATATGATGGATTGAGATAGGATAGTATATGGGATGAGATCAGGTGGGAAGAGATGAGATGGGATGAGTTACATGTAGGATAGTGTAGATACATGTAATGGAAGATAAATAGAATAGGATAGAATGGGATATAGTGGGTTTGGTCTGGATAGGATAGGAAGGGATGAGATACAATGTAGGATAGCATAGGATAGGGTGGGATACATTGTAGTATAGGATAGGATATACACGTACATGTAGGTTGGGATAGGATATATATGAGGTAGGACAGGATGGAATAGGGAGGGGTGGGATATATATGGGGTATGATATTGTGAGATAAATGTATGTAGGATAGAATAGGATGGGATAGGATGGGATGGGATATATATGAGGTAGGACAGGATGGAATAGGGTGGGGTGGGGTATATATGGGGTATGATAGAGATAAATGTATGTAACTTTTTAGGTGGAAACAAATTTGCAGAATTATGTGATAGTAATGGTAGTAAGAATAAATAACTCTTTTCTGTCATATTCTGTCATAAGGATGTAATAGATGTCAGGTATTTGACACAAGTTACAACCAACATGAGCAATGATGGTGAAGGGAAACATGTTCCTATTGTGCTGTTTGATAAAGGTGAGTAGCCTCTTGTAGCCTATCTCCTGTAGGGTCGGATGTGTGTCGACTAGAACAGACTAGACTAGACTAGATTGTACTATATCAGACTAGACTAGAATAGACTGAATTGGACTGGACTGGACCAGACTTTACTAGACCAAACTAGACTAGAACAGGCTGAATTAGATTGGACTGGACTAGACTTTACTAGACCAGACTAGACTAGAATAGGGTGAATTAGACTGGTATGGACTTTACTAGACCAGACTAGACTAGAACAGGCTGAATTAGATTGGACTGGACTAGACTTTACTAGACCAGACTAGATTAGAATAGGCTGAATTAGACTGGACTGGACTTTACTAGACCAGACTGGACTAGAACAGGCTGAATTAGATTGGACTGGACTAGACTTTACTAGACCAGACTAGATTAGAATAGGTTGAATTAGACTGGACTGGACTTTACTAGACCAGACTGGACTAGAACAGGCTGAATTAGATTGGATTGGACTAGACTTTACTAGACCAGACTAGACTAATAGACTGAATTAGACTGGACTTGACTAAACTTTACTAGACTTGACTACATGTAGTAAGACTAGAATCGACTGAATTAGACTGGACTGGACTTGACTAGACTTGACTAGACTTTACTAGACTAGAATAGACTGAATTAGACTGGACTCGATTAGACTTTACTAGACCAGACTAGACTAGAACAGGCTGAATTAGATTGGACTGGACTAGACTTTACTAGACCAGACTAGACTAGAATAGGCTGAATTAGACTGGACTTGACTAGGCTTTACTTGACCAGACTAGACTAGAATAGGCTGAATTAGACTGGACTTGACTAGACTTTACTAGACCAGACTAGACTAGAATAGGCTGAATTAGACTGCACTGGACTTGG
>JANVCK010295039.1:0-14258 GCA_026546655.1 Epizoanthus illoricatus
ATATAATCCCCGGTGTAATAACATACTCTTCTACAGCTAACTTGTTTGGTTATGCAACAATTGTATACAAATTTGTATGGAACAAGCCACCTAGCAGCCAGTGCCAATTCAATTCTAGTCTAGTCGTAACCGAAAGCCATATAATTAATATAAAATATGCAGACAAAGTGAGCAGTTGACTTTAGTCATGCAGTAAATTATAATTTTATTTAATTGAACGAAATCCAGTGGAAATAGTCGAAACATAATGTATTAAACTAAAAGTTTGTCCAAATTGTATCAAACAATCTACCATGATTCAGCAAGAGTTGACCGGAGCAGTCTATAGTGCTGTTCACTCAATGGCGAATGATTGGCAACTGAGCCGAATAATGGCCTGACCAAACCCTTTTATACCAAAACTTCCTGTTTAAGCCCTAACAGCACCGAGGGGCTTAACTAACGAAGCATGGCTATGTCCAGAAGGATAATCCAAGAATATGACTATTTTATTGTCAGTGAAATATTTATTGAAAAGTGGGTTTATTTGAAGTCAAAAAAGGGTGTGTGATATGGTACACCAATGGATGTCCCTGTATCCCCCTGTTGTATGTTCTCTCGCACTGTTTCCTGGTGGAGAGGGGAGTACCTTTACGAACCTGGGCAGTGGTGCTTATTATTTTGAGGGGGGGGCACTTATCTCAAATTCAGTATTTTGTAGGGGGCTCTTAATTGAGGGGGCATTTGTTGAGGGCTAGCACTTAATCAAGGAAATACAGAAGGCATTAATTTTGATTAACTGAAATGTATAAGCAATAGTAAATGTTGTGTTAAATACTAAATTTGTCCAGCTACAGGTAGTTAAATTATAAGCTGTAATAGAGAGCAGTAAGAAGCACCCACAACTTTTGTTGTCTTTAAGAATAAAGAAGGGTTACTGATAGGTACAATAATTATTTAGTTGGCAAATTAAATTTCATCTTTACTGTATATATTTCTTGCAGTTTGCCAATCATATTAAAAAGAGTGAAGCTGGTATTAAGGCAAGCAAGCTCAGGAAAGTGGATTTGAAAATAAGTGTTGATACTGTGAAAATTGAAGACACAAAGACGAAGGTACAGACTAATTAATCTTTGTATTTAATCAAGTCAGATTATAGTTATAATTGATACATTCTATTATGTCATATCATTTTTCAAGATTTAAGGTACAACTTAGATAATTATACATGTATGGACATAATTGATGTAATAGTCCATTTCCAAGATCTATAAGCTCCACTTCCTGTGAACAAGAACATCAAATTGAGGCTTGGTGCCAGGTTTTTTGCACCTAGCCTCGAGTTGACATTATTGTTCTCAGAAACTGGAGCATATCATGGAAATGGGCTATTGATTAGCTCTGGTTGAATTTATGAACAATCCAAGACTTAATATGCATACCTCAGCCAGTATATGATTATATTTCACTGAAGAAAGAGAGTGACATAACTGTCCTTGTTACTGAGTCAAATCAATACAATTTTTGTGAGCTCAGGAAGTGGGAGGGTAGCCAGGATACAGGAAGTGGGAGGGTAGCTAGGGTACAGGAAGTGGGAGGGAAGCCAGGGTACAGGAAGTGGGATGAAGCCAGGATACAAGAAGTGGGAGGGAAGCCAGTGTACAGGTAGTGGGAGGGAAGCCAGGGTACAGGAAATGGGAGGGAAGCCAGTATACAGGAAGTGGGATGGAAGCCAGGGTACAGGAAGTGGAAGGGTGGCCAGGATAGTGGAAGTGGGAGTGAAGCCAGGGTATAGGAAGTGAGGGAAGCCATATTATAGAAAGTGGCATGGTAGCCAGGGTACAGGAAGTGGAAGGGAAACCAGGGGACAGGAAATGGAAGGGAAGACAGGATACAGGAAGTGGAAGGAAAGCATGGGTACAGGAAATGGAAGGGAAACCAGGGGACAGGAAATGGAAGGGAAGACAGGATACAGGAAGTGGGAGGGAAGCCTGGGTACAGGAAATGGAAGGGTAGCCAGGGTACAGGAAATGGGAGGGAAGCCAGGATAGAGGAAGTGGAAGGAAAGCCAGGGTACAGGAAGTGGAAGGGAAGCCAGGATAGAGGAAGTGGAAGGGAAGCCAGGGTACAGGAAGTGGAAGGGAAACCAGGGTACAGGAAATAGGAGGGAAGCCAGGATACAGGAAATGGGAGGGAAGCCAGGATAGAGGAAGTGGAAGGAAAGCCAGGGTACAGGAAGTGGAAGGGAAGCCAGTGTACAGGAAATGGGAGGGAAACCAGGGGACAGGAAGTTGGAGAGAAGTCAGATTATAGAAAGTGGGAGGGAAGCCAGAGTACAGGAAGTGGGAGGGAAGCCATATCATAGAAAGTGGCATGGTAGCCAGGGTACAGGAAGTTGAAGGGAAGCCAGGGAGGGAAGCCAGGGTACAGGAAGTGGGAGGGAAGCCAAGGTACAGGAATGGAAGGGAGGCCAGGGTACAGCAAATGAGAGGGAAGCCAGAATAGAGGAAGTGGGAGTGAAGCCAGGGTACAGGAAGTGGAAGGGAAGCCAGGGTACAGGAAATGGGAGGGAAGCCAGGGTACAGGAAGAGGGAGGGAAACTGGGGGACAGGAAGTGGAAGGGAAGGCAGGGTACAAGAAGAGGGAGGGAAACTGGGGGACAGGAAGTGGGAGGGAAGGCAGTGTACAGGAAGAGGGAGGGAAACCGGGGGACAGGAAGTGGAAAGGAAGCCAGATTATAGAAAGTGGCATGGTAGCCAGGGTACAGGAAGTGTCATTGTAGTCAGGGTACAGGAAGTAGGAGGGAAGCCAGGGTACAGGCTGTGAAAGTCATACAAGGAGACAGAAATACGTCCACAACTTGGTTTCACTATCAGTATTTTTATGTTCTGTCTTGCCTTCTTTACATTTGCAGGAGGAACTGTATTCATACCCACTTCACAGAATCTCGTACTGTGCTGATGACAAGAGGGATAAGAAACTGTTTGCTTTCATAGCAAAGGACAAGGACTCTCCACAACACTTCTGCTTTGTACTTGAATCTGATCGACTGGTGAGCAAAACCGTGAAATCCTGCATATGGGCCATGTGCTTATACGTCTTGTTCATAAAGGGTTTTCAATTTGGGTAGGCTTATAAATGGGGGCTTATATCTAGGGGGGGGCTTATAAGTGGTATAAAAATGTTTCAGAATGAGGTTCAGATTAACATACAGCATCATCAAAATACATTTTCCATTTACTGGCTTTTAATCAAGATCATAAATGTCACCAAATTTAAAACTGTAACAATGTGAACGTAGCAGGTACATAACAAAATGGAAGCACAGGCTTCCTACTTGGAACTTATCTTGATGAATTTTTCCTAATTTTTTATTTGAAGTTGTACAGTGTTCTGTGAAAGCATTTATATGAAGCAAACAAGGAAAAGTAGAGGGGCTTGTAACTGGGATTTTATGGTATATGATAACTTGCACCAGATGAAGGTCTATTGAGCTTTAGATTTGTTTTCAAATAAGCAATTTGATCATGGGAATAAGGAAACTGATCACCCACAGCAAATTTTCTTGTCTTCTATTATAATTGAAGAAAAAAGATGACAGTTCCAGAAGTACTATTTATTGGCCTGACAGCTTTCTCCCCAGCATTTTGGCAAGGCCAGACGGTAGTCATTAGTATGGTTCCAACTCAACTGGTTTTCATCATGTTTTTTAGCCATGTTCAAGCAAGGGGCATCTAACTTTTGCCAGCTGAAGCCAGGAGGCATCCCGTTTTTCTAGCTTAGGCCAGGGGGCATCCAATGTTTTTCTGGTTCAAGCAAAGGGTCCACATGGCTGGGAGGACACTGGGCCAGTGATGAGTTCTTGTGCTCACTCAGGGTTTAGATTTAATTTATGGATACTCCTGAACAAGAGACAGAATCTGAACATTCTCACACTTACATGCATTTGTGGTACTGTGTTGTCTGCAGGCAGAGGAGTTGACGCTCACAGTTGGACAGGCATTTGACATTGCCTACCGCAAGTTTCTGGAGAGAAGGGGACAGAAAGATGTGAATGCTCAAAAGCAGCTGACAGTTATGCAGGATCAAATTAAAACTGCAGAGGCAGAGAAGGAGGCCTTAAAGCAGAAGATTGCTCAGCTTGAAATGGGCACCACGACACCGAAGGAGCAAGTTACGGCAGAGAATAGTGTTAATGTCATGCAGGTCAGTACGTAGATACACAAGGGAACTGAAATAAGAACTACATGTATCATAAGATGCAGCAATGCTTCATGATATTGTATAATTTGATCAATTAGCAAGATAAATTGATTGGCAGCTGTCTCTACACGCTGAACATTTGCCAATTGAAATAAAATTTTAGAAAAACAATTTGAAAACCTAACCTGGTGAAGGATTTTCTCATTGCCCTGACAAACAATACTGACTAAAGAAGCCTTACAAGGGGTTTATGTGACAGGCGACATCACCTAGAAAACAGGCAACAGGCTTCTCACCAAAAGGCGACATTCAACACGAACTCCGAGTAAAATTGTGACAGCGACATTTATCTCTGCCAAACAGGTGATAGGCAACTTTTGAAAGTAGTGACAAGGCCACACCAGAACCCCTCTTGGAATGCCTTTAATTTCGGAAACTAAACATATAATTTACTTGATTTTTACATTTAGATTACTGCTGTTATTTCTCATCTGTAATATTATTTGCCTCTGCACTTAGATCTGTGTTTGTGAATGGTAAGGTTTAAAATTTAACATAATTTCAACTTTTATAGCTACAGCAATTCATTCACTATAAATTCCTGATTATTTTTAGAAATATGAGAGTTTTTACTATTTAACAAATCTGACTGGAATTCCAATTGAGTTGTATTTTCTTACAGTGCTATGATATGTGTATAATTTACATACTAGTATTTTACACTTTGCATTTTCAGAGTCCAGCACAAAAAGTCAATAATAATGACTTCAGTCTCCTTGGAGATTTCAGCAGTGGGTTTGCATCCCAGCCTGAGACACAACCAGCACAAAACCCAAATGATGCCGAGTTTGACCCCCTAGCAGAGTTTGGTACTTCAACACAGCCTCAGGTACCAGCAACTCAAGAGCAAACCGATACTGGATTTGATCCTCTGGCAGAGTTTGGTGCCTCACCACAACTACAACCTGCAGCACAAACACCACCGCCAGGAAGGTCAAACCCATTTGTGGCACCAGCAGAAACGGGGGAACCAGCACCAGTACCAAAGCCACAGCCAGTAGCCATGCCTCGGCAGAAGGCTCCCACATCATCACCTACATCTTTTGGACTACCACCTCCTCCAACCAAACAGAGCATAAAGGCCAGTCAACAGCAGGCAAAGATAGCCGGTGGAGGAACCCCTCCTGTTTCGTCAAATCCAGTACCACAGCCACCAGCTTCAACAGGTATCTGATGGTTTCTCTTTACACTACCCACTGGAGGATGGGAGTGGGCAATACCTGGGTTCTGAAATTGCATTTTAAGATCATTTGCAGGGGTTGCTACTTTGGAATAAATTTATTTTTTTTGTCCGAAACTAAATTTTAGGGTGATGGGTGCTGTGAAGATAATGCTATTATCTGAAAGTCCTCAGGAATGTATTGTATTTTAATGTAATTTATCCTTAGGGTACTAGGAATTTTGTTGTCCAGATGCATTATTTGGATCTGAAATAACATTTTATGAAAATCTCAAGATAGCTAAGGTATTTTAAAATATGTTTTGGGGGAGCTTTGTTAAGCCAGGGGAGTCTTGTTTAATCCTAAGGACTATAAATGTAATTCATCTTCAGTAGCATGGGCCACAAGTTTGTCAGCCCTCAGGGTTAACCATAAGTTATAAATCTGTAATAATGTTTTGGATAACTTTATAACTAGTAGTATTTTCTTCCCAACAGATTTGCTGTCACTGAACACTGATGAGTCTTCTTCAAGTGCAAATCCATTTGCCAGCAGTGCAACCAGTGATCCTTTTGACAATACTGACCCATTTGCAGAAATTTTTGATCCCTTGGATGCAAAACCAACATCAAACATGAACAATGGAACTTCAGGGAATGGTTTTCAAGATATGCAGGTTCGTAAAGCAGTTGATGTAATCATTTTAATAAGTTACTCTAAATAATTTAATTGCAATTGTAAACATGGACTTTTTCTGGCCCATTTGACTGTGCTTAAAATTCCAGCTTGGTTAGTGTAAGCTGGACTGGAAATTTCAATCTGGGCAGAAACTTTCTTCACATAATTACAAAATCATTTTTGTGAGGATTCGTTTAAAAAGCTTGGCTAAAATCTCAGCCCCCTCAACCGGGTTAAAACTTGGCCCTGATCTCAAATTTGCCATGTTATCGGCCCCTAATAATTATCTTGATCCCCGTGTGATTTACCTGTGCATTATTGCTTTGTTAGGAGGGATTTGCAAGGGGCTTGGTCATTGATCACAATGTCTTCACAACTACAGATGCCTAAATGAATAAACTTAAGATGTCACAATAGATAATTAAAGTAAGTTTATTGTACATGTGTGTATTTCGGTGTGTTAGTGAACATTCCACTTTATTATTATATACCAGTGGACAAGTTTATATTTTATTTGTGCCAGTTTATAACTTGGTATTGTTTATAATTATATTATTTTTCTGTGTACACTCCTGTCCCCATGTTACTAACTAGAGGTGATCATCTGCAATTTAGTCCATGTATTCAAATGACCAAGACTGCCAACTTCCATTTTCTAAACATACTAGGCTAGGACCAGATCAGATTACACAGGACCATTCCTTTTACGAGTGATGGTTCACGTGGGATGGGTCCCACTGGTCCAGAATGCATGAACTGAAACCAAACCAAACTGAACTGGTCTAGGTGTTTACATGGTGCTGGTTCAACTTAGGACTGGAATGGTTATAAAGTTGGACCTGCTTTTTTGCAGGTCCAAACATCAGACAGACAGGGGAAGGGTGGGTGGTACAAATGCAAGTCCCATGCATGTGAATGAAATGTCTATCCCACCCGATTTTTGGACCAGATCCATTTGGAACATAGCCTTAGTGTGGATGGGACCAAAGAGTCTGTTTTTGTTTTGATGCATTTTCAAAAATCTCCTCGTTGGAGAGTATTTTCGAAAACCTCCATTTTCAGATGTAAAGATCTCCATATTCTACCATTTTAGTGTGGATAATCAGCAAAAACACAAAGTGTGCATTTTCAAACAAAAACGGATTGATGTGGCCCTGGCCGTATAAATACAAGAAAATATATGAAACTATTATTGGTATATTAAGTATGGTATAGAAACTACCAATGATTAGCAATGAATATTTCACGAGTTGCCACATTAACAGCAATTAGGCAGTGGCAAGTTACGTAACAAGCCGAACAATGTAACCACTTAGTACAGGGTTTGTATTCCTCCTGGAAAGTCTTGCATTTTTTTAAATGACTTTTTGTATTGACTTAATGTAAGTGTTTTCAATTTTTTGAATAAAGATATGATTGTTTAAAACTTCTTGAAGATATTGTTTAAATACTTGGCCTAAAAACACCTGAAAAATGTCCTGGAAGTTTTGAGATATGAAAGTATATGAACCATGTGACACTTTTGAGGTTTGAGAATAATTATAGTTCCGAGGCTCCAGTTGTTAGAAAGTAGATAAGAGCTATCTATTTTATTTTACTTGATAGCAGTTAGAGCTATCTACCAGATAAATCACTGTCCAGCAGATAAAATACATGTATCTACTGTGTAATGTGTGGATAGCAGTTGTATCTGCTGGATAGCTCTACTGATCAAATTGAAAAACTTTAAAGACGTGCCGCCAGGATTGTTGTAAAGTGCGCCAGTAGTGACTATGCATTTGACAGATTCAAGTGGAGTACTTTGGAAACTAGTCGTGACCACCACATTTAGTCTTGTTAAGAAATGTTTAAACAAACATTGTCCTCAGTTTTTAACGAACCGTTTTACTTTTAATAGAGATATTGTACCAAGAACCACCAGGCAGAGCAACTTTCTATATATCCCAAGAGTAAGAACTGCCAAACACTCATAATTTTTATTACAACGGATATGTTGTTTGTAACTGATTGAACTCTTATGATTTTTTAATAATTATTTTAAACCATGCAATTTTTACGAATGTATATAATAATTATTTTACCAGTGTAAGTTTGTAAGTCAGTATCTGGGCTCCCATTGATAACAGTTTAGTTTTATAACTGACTGAAGGGACTAGTATCTATCTACCTACCTACCTACATACCTACCTATGTACCTGCCCACCCACCAACTTTTCAGCTGAATAAAATTATCCACGTTTTGAACAACTGGGGCCTGATGCGAGACAACAGCACTTTTTCCTACTGATATATATAATCTGATATCCATACTGACCCCACCTTTGTTTGTATCTGGTTTCAGCACCATGCGAGCATTTTGTGAACAGTTATTGGCTGCAAGAGTATGACGCCATCTGTCTTGTCAAATTATGAAACTGAACAGCTTGGATTCTCCTACAATAATTTGACAAACTAGTCTGGCCATATCTCATGGATGATCACATGATCAGGTCCATCCTGATCTCATTCAGTCTGCAGTTTAGTTGGGTTGTGTCATTTACTGTGTGGATCCTGTTTTTACAACGTTTACATCATAATTTAGAAATAACTAAAATTTTCCATTATAAAACCAAATATTAATAAGTATTAATGCTTATAGAGAAATGTTAGACCAACTATTATAATAATAATAATTGTCAATAATAACCTAATACAGCCCTGTTTAATATAGTTTATATTAACTTAGTTTGAAGGGTTTGTTAATAGTTTAAAAATGTTTAATTTAGTGGTATGGTAATTGTGAAGTTAGCAGTAATATTTAGAATGATATTATATAAAATTATATACATAGTAGGTGAATGTAGTAGACAAGACGAAGGGGAGAGAGTAAATCAAGCGGATAAACCTTATTCAGTTTTTCCTTGCCTTATCTGCCTCATTCCTTGCCATTGCCCAAAGAGCGGGAGGAAATGTTGGCTTCATATTACGTGACATTTTAGAGCTGTCAAGTCTGTCTCTGTGCTCTTGGAACGTCGTAGGTTGTGAGTGATGTTTGGGCTACTATATATTACTCTTGATTGCTGTTGTTGTTTGTCATTGTTGTTATCGTTGTTGTGGCATTATAAATTTTGCTCATCAACCTTTCAGTAATTATAAGTAGCAAGGATATATTCTGGTTTTCTGTTTTTTAAAAGATTGCTGATTGAAATAGTCTGCCCGCAGATGCTAACTTTCCTTTGCAGCAATTCACTGCAAAGGAAAACTGTGTCTGCGGGCAAGCTAGTTGATTAATATCATTTAAAAATCTTGAAGGAACTTGGATACTGTAAGTAGCAATAAATGTCAGAAATTAATATGCCCTAATACTGCAAGATGATATCACAGATCTATGCACGGCCACAAGTTCCATTTTTAGCTTTACACTAGGATCTGCAGGTTGGGTAAAATTGAAATCCTTTTGAATACCAATTAGATTGTACAATACAGCATAATTAATACGCAAATTATTTTTACAGATACTGAATAACATGCATAAGTGAAATAAAAAGATAAGAAATTTTGATTGTGTCAGCATCTTTATTTTCCACATTTCCACCATGACAGTACACAGTGGTGTGTGTGTGTGTATGGGGGAGGAGCTTGTCTAATCCTCCCTAGTCACGGTAGAATACCAGGCCCGGTAGTATGAGAATCACAAGTACCTTTTGTACGTCACATGTATACTGTAGCATAATAGTGTAGACATTATACCCCGTGTTGTGTGATTTTTTGTCCATGATCCTGTCTTGGCGTGGCATATGTTGTATTACTGCATTCACCACTCGGATAAAAATTCCATACTGCCATGCATGCGAGATCCTCTGTTTACATACATACATATCTTTATTGAAGCTCACAGAAATGAGCTTTTCACCTACAATGTATCCATCTATTCTATCTAACCAGAAGCCTATTGGGCGAGAAGCGCACCAAATATAATAGTTAAAAATACAAGTTTAAGCTAAAAGTATATTACAAAACAATCGAATGCGATTAAATTGATTTATTACATGGACACATGTAGGCCTACTCGCAGAATCCATTTGTGACATAAAGCAAACATAGATGTAAAGGTTTATTTTCTTATTAAGAAAGTACTTTGATCCTGCACTGTGGTCACTCAATGGTTTTGTTTTTGCAAGACATATGCGTCATTTTGTAATATCTTCAACAATATTATAGTCATAGGAACAGATTTAGGAGGGGGTGAGGGGGCCACACCCAGGTTTTCGGGATATTATAAGACAGAGGTGGGTCCTTCAGTCCTCCTTTCCGCTTTACTTTTAAAACATTACAATGTGATATGTACTGTAGAATCTTGTTAATAAACAAGCCCCATATATAACAACGTGAGCATCCCCCACTCTCTTCACGTGTATATAAACCCACTGTTTCCCTGATGAATGTCATTCATTGTTGCCGGAGTTGTGCTTTGGAATGTTTGTTACTGCAGGACCACTGCCTATCACTGCAGGCTGTGGTTTGGGTAATTCGACTGAGCCCAGAACTTTTCCCCTAAAATTCAACTGGACATGTAATTTTGGTGAGATCCTATTTCAAAAGGAAAAAAATGCCATCTCACAGTGTATTAGATTGCAAACAGCCCAACACGTGTAGTACTGTATTATCTTTGTGCAATTAGTACACATCTTTGTTTCCAGATTTAATAGAGTTGGAAGAAAAAATATGTAAAATAAACATTTAGTATCGACCTACCGACCCTAAATGTTTTTGATATGTTGCCGTAACCACAATATTTTTGTTTGGTCTAAACAGTATTGTGAATAATTAATAGGATTGCATATTAAGCTCAATCACAGCTATCCCATCGGATTTCAGTGTGAAAGTGTTTTACTGCTTGACAGGTTCGAACGTTTAAGGAATGAGATTGCCAGAGAAAAGTGGTGGTCAACTTTCATCTAACAGTCTGTGTAATTTTATGCAATTCTAATGCGAGTTAGTACGAGTAACCTGAGAATCCACAACACTAGCTGAGGTTAGGGGGCAAGGGGTTAACGAATCTTTGTTTGTTCAAAGAAAATGGAAGGCCTACATTTAATCAGTTCTTAAATCCTGCCATTCTGGCTTTCGCTACCCCTCCAACCCTACCACCCCACTGTGTTTAGGTGTCGACGTAGTTACAAGCCTACATCATATCCTGGCTTACTTTACTCTCACTATTCCTGCCATCCCACTGTGTTTAGGCTGTGAATCTCAGTGCCGCGATAGTTGCAAACTTACAACTGCATATCCTGCTTGCTTTCAGAAGCATAGCTGCCTTTAAGCCATTGAGCCCCGACTTACAAGTCATCCTGTACTTTAGTATCTCTTTTCTTATAGTTTTGCCTGGAAAAAGGCTATTTTCCTTATCAATCTTGAAATGGTCTCACAAGCCAAAAAAGTCTATCAACATCCCTGGCTTTTGTCTTTGAATCCCAAATCCCATTGTCAAAATGAGCCAAATGCCACATCCCAAACACATATTATGGATCCTCAAATAAAAACTACATAGAACCCCTACAGAACTCCACAGAACCCTTGCAGAACCCCACAGAACCCTTGCAGAACCCAGCAAAACCCTTGCAGAACCCCCACAGAACTCCTATATTTTAAAAACCTCTACAGCCCAGAACCCGTACAAAACTTCCACAAAATCCATATTGGTGCATTAACATTAATTCTAAACATTTAAATCCACATGTACATATAGATAGGACTGAGTTGCCCAAATACTTTGAACAAATTGAAGAGCCACACTTAAAGTATTTACAGGAAGCTAAAGTGGCATATCAGAATCTACATTTAACTCTGGTTTCTGAAACATGATCTAGCATGAAACGACCAGGAGTATTGACACTCCCCCATGGATGGGATGATAGTCCATCACAAGGTTATCCCCAGAGCATTTAGCCAGGTATCGGTACTCATTTATGCACCTGGCATGGGGGATGACATGCGCTGTGAAAGTAAATTTTAAAATGCCTTGCCCGCTAGGCCACTACATCTCCCACAAAAAATCTACATGTATTTACAGGATTACAATTAACTTTAAAAAGTCCACAGTGCCTTGAAAACATGCTTCATGTCTTGTCAGTGAAACCAAGCTATACATGTATCTCCAGGTCATTGTGTTTCTGATGGGTTTTGGGATGCAAGAGTGTTTTCTGTAAAGAAATTAAACTGATATCAATAACTGAAATATGACAAACACAAGGCCAAGAAAAATATCATTGTTCTTCTTAATGATCTTGTAAAAAACTAAATTTTGAATTTCTGTTTTCTCAGCCTTGTATTCTGACCAAAGAATTCCAAACTGTAAGATGGTTTTGGATTCTGACAACTACCAGTAAATTGTTTCATTTGTTACATTTGTATTCAAGGGGTCCTGCCTGGGATACATTTTGACAAGTGACATGCCATTGAAATAGTGGGAGTGTGTGTGCAACAATGAAATTTGAATTTATGACAGCAACAATTTAAATCACACAAAAAAGAGAAAACAGGACATGTTTTTGGAAATGTTTAATATTAAAATATAAGACATTGACTTTTAGACAAGTCCCATCGCGACCCCCATCTAGGCCCCATCAAAGTAGGTAGGTAGTACTTTTCGAATGATTATGCATAGGCAAATCTTGACTATTGTTATTATCAGCCTGCCAGTCAATAATTGGTTGCTTTCAAGAGACAAACGTTTCTTTGTTCAAATGTTCAAAAGTGTTTGGAATTGAAAAGATTTGTTCATGATAAGCATTATAGTCGTGTACTTGAGTAAAGATTTGCCCATAAAGGAGACTTAAAAGAGTTGATGGGCAAGAGGTACATGTAGATGCCTGCCATCTTACCTTTTCCCCAAAGTTTGCATGGACGAATAATTTAGGGCCTTGTCTGTAACTACCAAGGGGGAAGGGGGGGGGGGGCGAGGGTTGGAGCATTTGGAGTGGTGGTGGGAAATAGTATGACCTACCCCTTCTCTATACATGTACGACCCACCCCATTTGAATGCGTTGTGTGGCCAGAAATAATCATGATCTGCAAACATAAAGTAGTATAATTCTTCAGTTGTTGTCTCTTGCTTCAATATGAGTAAGCTGCATTTGTCATGAATGATACTTATACAACATAGGTGCACATGTTAATGGACAGGTAGGATGGCAGGTTTGCAACAGTTTTACAATGCTGAGCCCTCTATACTAATAACTTCTGTCTGTCTATATGCTGTACGTATCGGTGGCGTACCCAGAATTCATGGTATTTGTAGACTTGGAGAGACTAAATGAGCACCGAAGGTGCAAGCTCCTAGGGGGGTCTGGGGGAATGCCTCCTGGGAAAGTTTTTAAAAATAGGACCCTGGAAGTTGTATTTCATGCCATCTGAGAATAATTAATTGCATTTTATAATCACTAGCAACCAAATGGACATTCTCGGTTTTAAGTTTTGAAATCGCTAACTTTCTAAATTTCAAAAATGCAAATTCTTGATAATGTAATTTATCTGGCCTGCACTGCAGATGAAACCAGCCATTCTCTGACCCAACATCCACTATTCAACTTGATCTGTTGGCCAGACAACGTTTAACTGAAACATCTGTATGAAAAACTACAGAACTTAAACAGTGACATCATAGTTACATGTATATTTGCTCTCTGGACCCACCTATTCTAGTTAGCTGTGATGCTATGCCTTCCTTGATGTCTGACGTGCTGAAAAATAGATATCTTGGTAAGCTTGATTGGATCTGAAAGAATTTCTTGTGTGTACATGCCATTACTCAAAACACTAATTAAGTTTTCAATTCAATAACGTTTAGCAAAATAATTCAATATATTATACATAACAGGGTTCTGGTACTACTACACAATTATAAATGCCATGAACTCGTGTTCCAGCAGTAGATGGAGTAGATTCTGAACGAAGATTTGAAGGATAAAATCCAGTCTCTACTGTAATGTAATGTACACACTATGGAAACTCGGTGCCATGCAAGTTATGTCAGGTAGTATAATCATGGTAGTGTAATACAATACAATACATTTATTATTCATCCCCGTGGGGCTTTTCGTGAATAATTTACATGGTTAACACTTGAAATAATTTATAAAACTTACAATTCATAATTCTACTTTAAACTCTAAAAATGCTAAATAGTGGTTTAGTAGT